>JANHJO010006323.1:241536-252070 GCA_032468235.1 Pseudoxyrhopus heterurus | reverse complement strand
CTCCTTGATTAGTTTCCACCCATTGCTTCTTGTCCTACCCTCAGGTGCTTTGGAGAATAGCTTGACTCCCTCTTCTTTGTAGCAGCCCCTGAGATATTGGAACACTGCTATCATGTCACCTCTAGTCCTTCATTTCGTTAGACTAGACATACCCATTTCCAGCATCCATTCTTTATATACCACTTCATAGTGCTTTACAGCCCACTCTAAGTGGTTTACGGAGTCAGCATATTGTCTCCAACAATTTTGATCCTCATTTTACTGAACCTCAGAAGGATGGAAGGTTGAGTCAATCTTGAGCCAGTCAGGATCAAATTGCTGGCAGTTGGCAGAGTTAGCCAGCAATACTGCATTCTAACCACTGTGGCACCACCATTCTGCTGGACTTATAATGTCATTTCTCATTCATTTGTTAAATGAGTCATCATATTTGCTAAGTGAGACGTGATATGATCATGACTTGTGATTTTACTACCAGCATTTCCATTTTGGGCTTATCGGCAGCTTGTTCTGAAGCGTGCAAATGGTGATCATTTGCTGTGTTATTTACATTTATTGAAAGGAATGGATTCCAGTAGTTTTTGTAGAGGAGGAAACCTTCCCCTGCTGCTATATATTTTTGAAATATAATTTTATATCTCACTGTCATGTCTTCTATTATTTATATTTATTAAAATATTATAATAGAATCTCATCAAGGAAGAGAACCATATTCTGCAGATACCTGGAATGTCCAGAATTGATCCCTGGTGTTGCTAGAGACACCGAAACTGTATAAGCAGCAAGGCTATTGATCACACACTTTATAATTTTTGTAACACTAGAATTGTTTCCTTTGTGCTTGTGTGTTGTAAGGAAGACAGTTTTTTGTGAATGCTTTCCAAGTTTCTTTCAGTGTGGATGCTTCTAAAAACATGTTTATAAAAATGAAAACACTGGTGCTATAGGTACTTTATTGTCAAAGTATATATTTTTCACAATATAAATTTTAGAAAGAATAAAAATGACAAGCACTCCAAGCAAAACATGGAGAAAAGGAGTGGGCATTTAGGAGTTGGCATAAATTCCATCCTCTGGATATGTAAAGCTTACAATCATAGTGGTTCTTAAATAGCCTACCACTGTTAATACTAGTTATGCTCCTGAGTGCTTGTTAAACTTTATATGACATCACAACAAGGGCAGGAAGTCTTGTATTCTGCCTTAGTTTCATAAGGCTGCCAATTTTCAGAAAGCCTTTGGCTCATGCTGACCCAGTGCTTTCTTCTTACATGGTTGTCTATATATCACTTTTTAAAAATATTTTCAATAATTTCTACTTTCTGTGAATTGGAGTTGGAAGACTTCTCGTCCAAAGAAAAAGTTTCTGTCTACAGAATTGGAAACAACTTGACCGCCAAATCCAATCCAATCTAGTCCCAACTCCCCTTCCTCTCACCATCCACCCTGGTAATTGCCCCATTACCAAGAGTGAATTACTTGCTTTTACAACTGTTATTTTTTCAATGGGCTCCAGAAAATCAAAGAAAGTAAACGATACAGGTCAGGGTGGCCTTAGCTGCATCATATTGTTCTTTTTTAAAGTTGCTGAATAAAACTAACTGAGTTAGTAAAATAAAATGAGATGTAGGAGATGATAAAATTCAATGAATAAGTATTTGATAAATTTTATATAGCAAAAAAAAATGTGGATATCAGCTCAGAAAGATAGTCTGTCATGGTATGTATTCAGCACCCACAAAAAGTAAAGCTCCTTCAGGTCAAATTTGATTTGGGGTAAGAGAAGCAACCAGGAATTCAGGAGAATCTTCCTAACAATGAATGTAATAACCAGTGGAACAGCTTGTCTTCAGAAGTTGTGGATGCTTCATCACTGGAGATGCTTTAATAAGAGACTGTACAATCTGAAATGGTATAGGGTCTCCTACATGAGCAAGGGGTTGGACTAGAAGACCTCCAAAGTCCTTTCCAGCTCTAGTCTGATTGAACTATATGAGCAGACCCATGTGATTTCTAAGCAACAATAAAGAACATTTTGTCACTGCCTTCTTTTAGAATTTCCCCCCCCTCCCAACTTACTTTTATTCAGCTTTGGATAGGTAGACTTCTCACTTGGAGATTTTGAACCCCTAAAATTGGGGTGAATCATGTGGGATGACTTGTATAGAAGATCCTATTCCTTCTGCTGTTGAGTTACATGAGACTCTCAATCTGATCTCTCCCAAATGTGACACTAAAATCAGTGTACTATAATTTAAACACAGTTGGAAAGCAGCAAGAGGGTAGAGTGAGATGATAGTTATTAGCGTCCAGAAAACTGAAAGGATTGGTCTCATGCCAAAAGAAATACCTGAAACTCATTTGCATGACCTGAAGATTTGTCTATGATCATGATGGAGCTTGTTCCAACTGTCGTTATCCGTTTTTAGGCATTACATTTGTCCATGTGAATGAATATATCCCCAGGGATCACTTTCACTACTGATGAACTAATAGGCTTAAATGATTATTTCTGAGATGTGTAAAACTAGATAATGTAGAACCAAGCTGATAATCCTTCTCAACAAGAAGCCCTCTCTTTACAAGTGTTCATTTTGCAAACCTTTTTGACATCATTTCAAGAACAGTAATTTATTTTCAGTGGATGCCAACAACCATAAAATAGGCTTTCATGGTGATCTCTGCACATTAGTGACATTGTTGTTTGTTGTCTGCAGATGTTTTTTCTAGGTCTTTGGATGCTCTTGATTATGTAGATCCATCATATGGCCAAAACTCTGGGTTAGAATAGATAAGCTTTTCCTCATGTTTTCTCTTCAGCTTATATGTTTATGAATATATCTTATATTGTTATAACTTAATCTATGATATCCCAGAGATTACCTTGAAATGTGAGTTCCAAGCATCTGCTTTAAAATAGATGGCTTTAATAATTAATAGATTTAAGTATATCTTTGACAAAAGTGTAGGATGCAAACCAGAGCCAGGATGTCAAACTCGCAGCCCGTAGGCCGGATGCGTTACTCACTGGCCATGCCCATGTTTAGCAAAGGAGAAAAAAGTTGCAATACATCATGTGACAACGCCTTGATGACGCAAGTTTGACACCGCTGATGTAAACCAACTGTCTGTTATACTCATTGGACTCTTTTCTTGCTTACTGGTGTTGTCTATTTCCCATCCCTGTTAATATGCTAATTTTAAAAATCCTCATCTAGTGTGCATCATATAGTGTTAGTCTGAAAAATATTCACTTATAATTGGTCATAATATGGCTAGTCATAATGATCACCACTTTTGTTAATGTCTGGGTTGTGAAATAGTTTATAATGTCAACATGAAGTAGTTGTCCTCAATTCCTGTTGTTTTATACTGGTACATGTCAGATTATTATTTATCACCATTTCAACATTGGAACTAGGTAAAATGAATGAATACTCTTTATCTAATACAGTTTTATCTAATACATTATAATTTAATTCCACAATGTAAGAAGAACTGAATTTTACAGAAAAGGAGAACACTGGGAATCAAGCTATTCTTTTTGGCTTTAAATTTGAGGAAAAATATAAGATTTTTTTTTTCTGGAAAAAGCTGAAAATTACAATTAAGTCATAATCAATTAATGGGTCAAAAAATGAAGATATTTGGATGCACTAAGTTTTGATATCCAAGAGAACATAAATATTTGGGAAGAGGGGCCAGGGATGTAAATTAATAAGGCATACCACAAGTTATGAACAATGCTGAGCTTTTAGGGACAATTTTGAGCATGCTTTTTAAAATTCTGGAATGCTAATTTTAGGGCTTAAGGTACAATTGTCATGTGTTTTGTTTCTACTGTTGTAGTAAGATGGGTGAAGGAGATTGCAGAAAATTGGACTTACTATTACTCAGTTCTTTGCTTTTCATATTAGGTATAAATTGAGTTTACAATTTGATTCAAATGTGCACCACTCATGTTTACTGAATATAAATATAACCCAGAATTCCACAATATTCTGAAATGTGTTCTTTTCAAGATTCAGGATTATACATTATAATATAAATAAATAGACACCAGATGCTTGCATTGGGAAAAAGTCCACAGAAATAAATGAATGAAAAAATATTGCATTTGAAAAAGTGTTTATAAATATGCATATATTATTATTATACTTGGAAAATACATGTGTGAAGAACTGTGTAAATAACTATGCATACTAAGTAAAATGCACGTCACATGAATATGATTTTTTATTTGAATTTTATTCTGAACACAATAATTGCAACTTATTGAGGAAATGAGCAAAATGAATGTTAAGATAGAAAACTCATGACATGTGATTGATTTGTCTAACTTGGTGTTTTCCGCTATACAGTATCTTGTTTGAGGGGTCCTTGGTACCCTCTGAGCTTGCTTGTTTTCTTGCAGACATTTCATTACCCTAACTAAGTAACATCATCAATGCTAGTAAGGAGTGCTGTTTGTTGTCAGTTTATATTGTGACTTGCCTGTCTGTGTGGGTGGGGGCAATCTTAGAGATTCTTTGGTTGGCCTGTTTACTGATGGCTCTTTGGCAGTTTCTTGATTGGGGTATTGCTTATTTGATTGTTGGTCTGAAGTAAACCTTCAGTTGGGGAAAATATGACAATCCTAGACCCGTCCAAGTCCAAAAATGCCAGGGAGTTTTTAGAAGCCTGGCATTCTTGACAGATCAGCCATCAATAGACACCTAGACATTAACAACATCTATAGACTGTGCAAAAAAGATAATCAATCAGCCCAAAAGAAAAAAAGACTCCAGCACCTCTCCGCCAGTAATCAGCACTCAGATCAGCATAGATTAACTTCAAGGACCAACAATCAAGTAAGCAATTGCATAATGATTATGAATTGCTAGAGCTTGTTACTGTATGAAGTTGAACTCAACAATTAAGAATATGTTCACAGCATACATAAACAAGCCTTTGTTTACAGTTGGTTCAAATAAGCAAGATCATTTATACAGTCACTAGCTCCAAAATAGAGCACAGATAAAGGACCTGCATTTATCACCGGTCCCTAAGCTACTGTTCTGTTTTAGACAGGACACATAATAGCAAAGGTACAACTGGTTTCCTGAAAGAGTTGTAATTCAAATAATTAAGAAAGAAGGTAGAATGATCAGGTGACCAGTTGCACACAGGTTGATGAGATCTTGCCTTACAGCCAGACCATAGCACCGGTGGTATCAATTTGGTATAAATAAAGAGTTCAGAGACCCAGTCCAATGTAGAGTCACAGCGTAAGAAACGAGGAATGATTAGGAAGTGGAGAACCAATCCCTCATATATCTGGGAAAAAGAGATGAGGTAGCAAGAGAAAGAAAACTTATCTGTTTCAGTAAAGAATTCAAACACCAGAAAATTCCACCAGAAAATTCCACAAAAATCCAAGCTGTCAAGCCTAGACTCTTCAGATGGAGTAAAAAAAATCCAGAATAACAGAAAATGCTGGTCCATTTTAGAGAAAAAAATAAGCATCTAGGTATCACCAGTGGCAGCTATGGGTCAATTACAGGCTGTGACATACTTGCTTCTTGAGTGGCCAGGCTGATTGATTGTACTGTGTCCTTTGAAGCTGCCACTGTATATTGGGAGTAGACACTTTTTCAGGGTTTGACCCTCATTATCTTAGTATTCTTATCTGCTTTTGGCTATCAGTACTCTAAGTAGTTTGACTGGCTACTGGCTTCTGAGGCTGGATGTTTGTCAGAACAGGTCATTTAGCTTTTCACTCAAATGATACAGAAGAGGCTATAACAGCTATTGTGCCATGTATAATTGGGTAAAAATATGATATTTATATATAAAGGATACGGATAGAACACTTATATGACAAGTGTCTATCTTCTACCCACAAAGAGCTACAGCTTGCGAATTGTTAAGTGTGTGAATGTGTGTATATAGCAATAGCATTAGATTTGTATACCGCTTATCAGTGCTTTACAGCTCTCTCTAAGCAGTTTACAGAATCAGCATATTGCCCCCAACAATTTGGGTTCTCATTTTATTGACCTCAGAAGGATGGAAGGCTGAGTCTACCTGGAACCTGGTGAGATTCGATCAGCCAAACTGCTGATCGGCAAGTCTGCAGAGTAGTCTGCAGTACTGCATTCTAACCATTGTGCCGCCGCAGTGAGACAGAGTAAGAGAGGAAGGAATAGGAAATATAGAATGAGAATGCATGTAAGTAGTGTCAACATTTCCTAAACTTAAATTATCTCTCAGTTTTGCTCCCCACATATCTACTTTATTTCCCACAATGGGTATTTAGAATACCCATTTATATATTATATTATAAGTTATATATTATATTACACATCTATAGAACAGAATCACAATGCAGAATAATATATGCATGTTACAGATGCTACATTAGGTAGTAAAAAAAAAATCAAACTACTGATTTATTTATTAAATGTATATGCTGCCCATGTCATTATCTAAAGCAAGTCTGGGCTTGGGGTTTTGGGTATATGAATATGTGTGTCAAAGATAATCCTTACATTATTTAGCCAAGGGCTGATCAGCATTATTTCTAAAGAAAAGCCTCCCACCCTAGGTCCTATATAAATTCACAGCAAAATAAAATATATATACTTGGGACCACTTCCCATATATTTCTCTGCACTTCCTGGGCATCATGGCATTTGCTATTATTCTTCACCCAGTAGCACAACCCAAACAACCTGATACTTATGCCTGCTTACTACATAAAACTATTTTAGTAGCAATTTTTTTCTCTCCATGCTGAGAAATCAATATGGTACAGAACTATTTACAGGGGGCCATTTTCTTTTGCTGATCAAGAAATATATGTTTCTGGGCAGAATGCCGAACAGAACTGAATTATAAAACCTTGGGCCTTGTCTTCTCAGAAAGATGTCAGAAAGAACATAACCAGAGATGAATTGTTTGTAGGACTAATGAAAAATGAAAAAAGCTTGACCTTGTTGATGAAGCAGGACAATCTCTAATGAGGGCAATTTATGAGTGAACTTATGATCTTAAAAAGAAAGCATTGTTATGTCTGGGTCACCTCAACATAAATGAGTCAAGCAAACTTGCAGCATCAAGCATCGGTATTGCAAATGTATAGCCTAAGTTGATTTCTTTCATGATTTTTGGATTTAATAATAGCCATGTTGGCTGAGAAAATGGAGAAAGGTTGCTGAATAAATAATCCAACAAGACATTAAGTTTGAATTGCTGTGGCTGAACTATTGCCTCCACAAACAGTCCCACATCTATTAAGAAAATTTGAGTTTGATAACTCAAATGGGGCAAATATATTGATATTTCCTCTTGTTTTTCCCACAACCACACCCCTGTGAGCTGTGCTGGGCAGAGAATAAGGGATTGATTTAAAGTCATCCATTCAGCTTTCATGACTAAGGGACAACTATAACACACAGCCTTCTGGTTTCTATCCCACCATCTTAACTACAACACCAACTGCTCTTTTTCATTTGTAAATGTCTTCATGCTACACAATGTCGAAGCTAAATTTTTGGATTTCTAGATTCTTTTCTGATTTAGTCCCATATCTAATTGTTTACCAGCTTGGGTTAGCAGACACTCTAGTACCCTGCCTCACATTGCTGCATTGTTTGTTCTATTTCTAAGTATCTCGGATACCTTAGGAGTGTTTTGAAGATGTGGGACCAAATTATAGAAGTAGAGCCATTATTGAGCCATTACATATTTATTTATGTATTTATTTTTTATTTATTTAAAATAAAAAAACCAATCTCTTGGAACATAAGCTATGGTCCAAGGGATCAATATAAAAGATAAAATAATTTATGTCTTTTGTATTTCTTGGTTACTTCCAAAACCATTCAGGGGTGTTCATGATATATTGTGATGACCACTTTAGACTTTCTAGGTCTGATATAAAGACTTTTATTCTATAATGGCTGTTTACAATAATAAATAGTATCTAGCTGATCTATTGAAGGTTGCTTTAGCTTTCTAGCATTGTCAAATATCAATCAAATATCAAATGTGTAAGGTCAAAAAATGAAGCTTATCTTAAGGGATATTTTTTATTATAATTTTTACTCTCTCTATGTGGATGAGATGGAAAGATAGATAGATGATAGATAGACAGACAGGCAGACAGACAGACAAATAGATCCAATTATTACCACATCATAGTTTTAAAAGTTTGGTATCATTTATCTATACAACCAATAACTATAGTGGTCACTGGTTTGCCTGTATTAAGTCACACACATAGTAGTATTTAGAAGTCTTGTGAGACAACAGTTTTACCATCTGAACATGGCATTATAAAATGTCTTCCTTTTCCCATTTTCCTAACAACTGAATAAACTCTCCATAAAGTTCAGCCTTCTCTGAAATATTAATCAGCAATCAGAAACCTCAAGTTTAAATCTACCGGTAACTCTTTGAATAGAGCCAATGGATCTTTGATTTGCCAATCTAAGGATCAAAATCCAGATGTAAATTAGCACTATCTATATTTATTAAATAGTTGGTGTGGATAATCTTATTATCCTATAACTCTACTCAGTTATTTACCTGGCCTGATAACAGAATCTGCTGATCAAAAGCATACAGTTTGAGTTCCTTTAATGCTTCAATTCTTTAATCAACCAGCAAGACTGCCTACCAAATTTCCCTTGGTAGACAGTCTTGCTGGTTGATCAGAATTGATCAACCAGCAAGACTGGTTGATTGAAATATTGTGATTGAAATATTGTTTAGATATTTGTTATGTTTTAAGTGTAAGTATGCCTAAAGTATAATTCTTTAAAAGATAAAAGTGCCCTTCTCGTGACATTTGAGGTCAGAATTAGTACACTGATGCTAAGAATTAGTACACTGATGCATGAGTAAAGATTATTTCTATTCCAGTCAACTTTGTTTTTGAGACTCTCTATTTAATATTGCATGCTGTAGTTGTACAATAAGCTTTGGCACCCAGTGCAGGGCCTGCTGACTATTAATATTCAGGACCATAATATGGAAGTCAGTGTCTCAACTTGACTTCTTACCTAACTGAGCCCCCAGAATTCCTTGTTTATTCCCAAAATACATGGCCACAGACTCGGTGAAATAAATCATTTGTTTAAAAGTTGTACAATCCCATAGTTGATTGTCATTTTTCAATTTCATCGGAAAAAATTCAGAATTGCTCCCACTGAATCCAGTGATCAGTATTTGCTTTATATTCAATTCTCTCATTTATTGTGCTTTTAAAAAGAAATATTACTTGTATTTGTGTGTAAATATTTTAACAATCTGTTCCTGAAAGAAGAAAAAGGGAAGTTTAAAGTTTTGCCAGTGGGCCTGTAAAGCCCAGAATGGAATGGTTTATTTTACTGTATGTTGTCGTGGAGGGGGAGGGGGCAGGCATGGGGAGATATTGTTTTTTTTTATATTGTGTTTATTGCTTCTAAACCGCCTAGAGTCACTGTGAACGAGTAGACAGCTATATAAATTCTATAAATAAATAAAAAAAGCATAACTTTCACAAAAGCTATGTTATTACTGGTCTCCTTGAAGAATCCCTAATAAGCTCAGAGATCCCTAAAGACCATCCCTACAACAGGTATTTGAATATGTTTCAGACGTATAGTGAAAAAAACCTAGTGATCAGTAAAATATCACTAAATCTGAACTGTTCTAATAGCATAATTATTCCAATAATCAAGCAATTGTATTTTCTTTTTCTGCCATTTTTTAAAAAAAGCATAGAGCGAAATTAAGGAGACTAGAAAAACTATGAAATTCCAAAATCCATAAACTTTTCATAGGAGTGGTCATTTCTAATTCGTCCTTGAAATGTTAGGTGTTCATTTAAGGAAGTTTTGCTGCAGTGTTTTAATGAGACATTTCCAAATTTCTTCATGCAAAATTTTGTCAGTAGCAATAACAGCAGCTAGCATATCAGCTAACTCTCAGAATAAAGAGAAAAAAATGCATTTGGGATATCACAGATCCACCAAGGTGACTAAAATCGTTGATAAAAACATGAGCAGAAAGGTGAAAAGTGAATTTCAATACTAAAACAGTTACGTACTTTGCTTAAAAATGTGTTTCAACTGTGCATTCAAAATAAAAGAATTCTTTTTATGGCTAGCTTTGATACTTTTCTGTAATAATAGGTTTATGCCTCCAAAATCACACTCAATCTGGGTGTTCAGTGAAAGGTGACAGTATATTGATTTTTTTTTCAATAGTAGAACAAGTGCTGTTGATGCAGTTCATCTCAAACCCAGTCTCCAGCCTTTCTACTTATATATGATCAAGTAAAAGGTAATATGAAGAACCTCTGCCTTCTGCAAACAAATGGACTGAAAAATGGGGTGAGAGGAATGGTTTTAAAAAGGGAAAATGGAGAAGATTTTCTTGAATCTAGAATACATCTTGTGCCCATTCTCGTGAACAACTCTCCGATGGGCGGTTGGATTTTTTCTGGGGGGGGAAATGGGGGTGCTTTTAAGTATAGGTAGTCCTCAACTTACAACAGTTCATTTAA
>JANHJO010006323.1:230796-241436 GCA_032468235.1 Pseudoxyrhopus heterurus | reverse complement strand
ACCTTTTTTTGGGGTGTTCTGGGGTGTTTTGGGCTTCGTGACCCCGACAGCAACCTTCTCCGTGTGGAAAACTACCTTGTGGCAAAAATCACGAACTTTGGTGAAGAATTGTGACTTTGTATAGAGCACAAACAAACTAACTCACAGACGGACTTCTGCTTTATATATATAGATTAGATTATAAATGTGTACACAGTTTCATAAAGGGGGTTGACTCTTCTGGCAAAGGATAAAGGAGGATGCATTTGGTCTTATACTCCCTTGGTCCTAGCAAGGATCATAGAGGTAAGAAAGACTCTTGGTCATAGTGGGTCTTTTAGGACATGAGAGATTTCAGAAGAAATTTAATCCCTGATTTAAATGTATGTTTTAATAGAGACAGATTTCAATAATGTCAGTTGATATACTTTCCTTAGTAGTGTCTTGGACTTAGCTGATGACTGCATGCTGCATGAAGTTTTGTCTCCTCTTCCAGAACCCCAGTATTAGCTCTTTATTGCTACAATTCATTTCATTAACATAGAGAGAAGAGAATCAATATATTTTTGGCAAATGAATCACCTGACTTGCTCTTATTTAGTCTCTCAATACTTTGGAATGGCTGTTTTGTACTGATGTATTTGCTTATATCTCATTCCCCATTAATAGTTTTTGTAAGATATATAGGAAGCTAGACAATACTTGTAATCAGTACAGATAATATAGCTTTAAAATTTGTTGAATTTTATTATTTATTTTATTTACATTGGTTTTCCCCACGTGGAGGTTATGGTGATATATATGTAGAGAGGCTGGGTTTGAATTTACCATTACAAGCAGGTTGTGCTGACATGTACTGTACGATAAACAAAGGTAGGGCTACTAGAGCTGGGATGCAAGAATCTGGAGGGACACTGGATAGCAGCAACAACATGAAAATTGAAACTTTACTCCTCTCTATTGACTGACCAGTTTTCTGCAGCAAGATCTGGCAACCTTACCAAATGCCATAGCTAAGGTATGAATGGCAAGAATTTGAACTTAGATTTTATATAGACAGATAGTCATCCATCAAAAGAACCAGCAATTTCTTCATTGCTTCATAAGTGATGCTGACTTTTCCTTTTAAATCATTTTGTGTAGCTCCTTAAACCAATTGAATCTCTTCGAATTTCACAGAACATTAGCAGTCCAAGAATTTTAAAACTCCAGGTCCCAACATAATCAACTTCAAATTAGTCTATCAAGTACCTTGAAATGAGGCAGTTATTATTTAGGCCCCATGAAAGCTTTGAATACAGTGCAGAAGAAATATTTGAAACTGTGTGCACTCCTCTTCCCTATTTATTAAACAACCCAAACATTTTAGACAAGCCTAAAAAAAAGTGTTACTGCTTTAAGAATTCCGTTTCTACAATGCACGTAACTCTTAAAGCAGTAGCAATGCTTTTCCCAGTGACAAATCAGATTCTTTTAATGAATGATATATTTGGCACTCATACAGAATCAGAATGCACAGCTGTTTTTTAAAATCTCCTTTTCTCTATCATTAAGAGCAGCTTGATCTGGTTTTTCCTTCGTTTTCAGACTGAATTCCTATGGAAAACACACTAGGCTCAGTGTCTATAAAGATTCTTGGACATCCAGGTCAGGGTTGTCCCAAAGGTGCTTTTTCAAAAGGCAACTGGACTTTCCTTGAAGGCATTTTGCTTCTCAACTAAGAAGCTTCTTCTTTGGCATACCAGGCTCAGCCACTCCCCCCAGTTTCTTCCTCACCAGGAATACTAATCTGAAAATCTGCCTATCTATAGATTTTGTATAGGATAAACATGCATATTTTTAGGTTTTCTCTAACATTCATGGTCTTTATTGGGCATAACTATGCAGAGGAAGAATTAATAATACTAATGTTAGATTTCTTATGTTTTTCCAATCAGAAAAAGAAACAGCCAAGGCTCCTTACTATTATTCATAATGACTTCTTAGCATTGTAGTCAATTACGCATTTTCATTGCAAGTTAAAAGAAGCCGTTCAGACATAGTTGTTTGAGCTAAAATTGATCGGCCAAGAAAATAGAGCTCTCCCTCTCCCCTCACCATTATCCCATTGGGAGGTGGGGATATTCTTTCTTCCCAGAAACCAAGAAAGGGAAGAAGACAGCTCCAGTAACACAATATTCTTCTTCTCATCCGAACAGATTTCAAATGGAAAGCGCTAAAGGAAGCAGTAATTGTTTCACTGTAGGAATGCTGGGAAGTGATTTCTCTGACTTGCGTTATCCAGAAATTTGATCTATGTAGGAGAAAATCAACATTTCCGGTTTCTTGCAGATTTTGTTAACGTAGCTCAACAAGCATGCATATAAGCGCTGTTTGTTTATGTGCTGAGAAAAAGAAGAGACAGATTAGAGAAAGAAGTATAACAGGACACATAGGAGGAGCAACAGGGAAATGGTTTGATTCCTCCATCCAGGGAGCAGCTCTGAATGCTTAGACATAACAGTTCAAGTGGAATCCCCAGATATTGTCATAGTAAATCAAAGTTGCCATTTTTTCCCTGACAGGCTCTTCGTCTTTAATGGTTGTATAACCTCCAACCATGTAGGAACAGCTGTATATTATCTCACTATGAAAAAAATGAGAAGGCAAAAGTGAAAATTTGATTGTTCTACTGATGAGGTTACCCAGTTTGGATAATGAGACGTCTGCAAGAAAACAAGCAAGCTCAGAGAGCATCAAGGACCCCTTATTTTAACCCTGAGCTACAAATATTCTCCTTTATTGATATAGCTGTATAAATTAACTAAATAAAGAAATTGCTGTGTGTATACACAGAGAGAGAGAGTTTTTTCTCTCTGTCTTTCTGTGTGTGTGTGTGTGTGTGTGTGTGTGTGTGTGTTTACTTGACTTATATGCCTCTTTTACTTCTGGAGCTCAAAGAAGCAAATGGCCCTCCTATTTTTTTTCCCCCTAGCATGGGTTGGGATGGGTTGGACTGATCGATCATGACCAGCACATAGTCATCCAGTGAATCTCCCATGTCCTATTTAACTCTTTAACCACCTTATCATGCTGCTGTAACATTCTGCTTTTGACATAGCTTGCATTGCTTGAATTTCCAAAGAGCAGCCTGTCAAACGTTTATGTCTTCTACATTCTTCTATCTTCTTGGCTGCTATGTTGATCAAAAAAATCAAAAGTCTTATATCTTAACTTTGTTGGTCTGCAGTCTGTCACCTGATTAGGAATGTGGTGTGTTTAGCTGTTAAAAATTGAGCTCTCCCAGAGTTTTTTTTCCTCAAGGAACCAATATACTCACTTTAGACAAAAGCAGGTGGCAATTTGCAAGATATGAATGTAACTCTTTCCCTGAACATAAACCGTTGCTTGAGAATCATCTATTTTAAAAAAGTTCTCTGTAGACTTGGACAGAGTAGTTTTCCTTTTTTACATTTCTTTTCCTATCTGGCCTTATTACCTGAAATATGGTTTTGTTAATTGAAGTTGTGAAAGACTGAATTTGGAACCATTTGTACTGTATTCAAATATGGGCTGAAAGCTTGTTTGAGAAGCCTGTGTATTCAATTTGTATCCGACCTACACCATTCTTAATATTATATGCAGGCAGGCAGGCAGGCAGGCAGGCAGGCAGGCAGGCAGGCAGGCAGGCAGGTAGGAAGGAAGGAGTTCTAATCTTGTAGATTTTTCTTTTTTCGCATCTCTAAAATTGCCAATATTTCGCTTATATAAGAAATCTAAATTCACCTTGACATTTTGTTTTGAGTTAAATCTAGTAGCAGCTTGTTGTCTTACCCTCCTTCTTCCTTTCTCTTGTTGGTGCTTTCGGTGCAGGAATATCATGTCTCCTTTAAAAGCATTTCAAAAGAGCTTGGGATGAGATCAATAGTTCTTTGGCTCTGACATTATAGAGCTCTTCCATATCTCTTTACAGACTGTGTGGTAAGTTGCAGCTGCTTAGTTGTAGATAAACCTTAATTACTTTGCCGTTTCTCTAGTCTTATTTAGGAAAGAGGCATTAAAATGGAAGGAATTATGTAAATAAGTATCCACTTTTGTCTGCTGATTTATTGGATGGGAACATCTTTGAGGTACCAGTAATCTTTTATGGAAGAATTTATTGAGAAGATAGCTTAGTTTCAGAATATGTTCTTTGTTTTGTTTCTTCTTCTCAGCTTTAAGGAAAAAGATGTCTTTGAAAGTTGCCAAGTGTCCATAGGAAAAAAGGGACTAAAACTTTGTTTTGATTTATCATCATAGATCTGTTTTCCTCATTCTTATGAAATGTGTATTTAGCTTTGTATGAAAGATATTATCAAACGGTCATTCATGCCCTAGTTCATTTCTGGGATGGAGTACTGTAATGAGCTCTACATGGGGCTTCCCTTGAAGAGTATCCAGAAGTTTTATCTAGTGCAATATACAGCAGTTCAGGCAATTATGTGTGCTTCAATAATGGCACATTTACACCTCTGCTTTATAAGCTACATTGGTTGCCAATTTGCTTTTAGGTCAATTCAAGTTGCTATGTCATTTTAAAGACTTGGGATTGGTTATTTGTGGGACTCCCTCTTCCTGATTACATCCGCCCATCTTATCAGGTAAAACAGAAGATGTATGTTGTGAGTCCCATCTGTTAAGGAGGTGGTGGGGCACCCAGGAGGCAGGCCTTTTCTTCTCTGGTGCTTGCCTTGTGGAACATCATTCTCCTGGTGGTGAGATTAGCCTCATGCTTAGCAGCCTTCTGAAAATCCCTCAAAATGTGATTCTGTCAACAGGCTTGGGGATCTCAAAGAGCCAAAGAATTGCTAAGATGGCTACACTGTTTGTAATATCAAATATGCTCTCTTTTAATATTTTTAAAAACAAAATTGATGTATTTTTATTATGGAATATTTTGATGTGTTTTTTAAATTGTTTTTATTGTATCCTGCCATATAAACATGGTTATGAAGTGGATTGAGGGAGGGATTGATGGATGGATGGATGGATGGATGGATGGATGGATGAAATGCGATTCATTAATATCATAGGAATTGCATCAATTGAATCTGAAACCAGGTCAAATGTAGGGAACAATTAGTAAGTAGAATCTATGAAATGTCAAGGATTTTCCCAATAATCTGGGAGACAATTTTATCATGTATTTATTTATCATGTATATATCTATCAGAAGCTCTGGAACTCTATCAAACTCTGGAATTCAGAGATGACCTGAGCATTAGGTGAGATGGCTACCCTACCAACGTCCCTTTTTCTGGTCATTGATTCTGACGTACTCATTGCTAAACAAATGAATTTTGAGAGATGAACTGAACATTGGTAGTAAAATACAAAGAGCTAATCTGATGTAATTACAAATCCAAATTTGGCATTAAGTAATGAAAATAATAGTCGCAAAGCACATTTTTTTCTTGGCTCTTTTTATGTCCACTGATTCTTGTTTCATGGTTTTGAGATCCTTTTGGGAGTCTAATGATATGACCAGGGCAATGTCCCATGGCATTATCCAGGACTGTTTTGAGGTTTAGAGTTTGAGTTTAAAAGGAGAGCATGAACAGTGTTACTTCATGGCTGCACCACAGTCCTACCTTGACATATACAACTGGATTTCCACTTAGGGATCAACCTGGATATGGAATTAAAATGGTTGGTCAGGTGGATTATTTGCTACAAGACTTAAATGGGAAAGTACATTCATCATTCTTGGTCCCATTAGACAAGTAGACACTATCATGAACAGTATAATCTACTAGACTGCTTGCAAGGATTTGGAACTGAAGTCATAGTTTTATTTGGTTTTGTCCGGTGGAACTAACTGGCAGTTCCAGTTTATGGTGATGAGGAAGGTATGAGGAGTACCACAGAGCTGTTGAATAACAATTCTAAGAATAACATGTTAAAAAAAATGCAAGTTGTATAAGTGTGCCTATCATTAAAAAGTTCCTTTTAAAGAGGAAAGGAAAGTGATCCAGATGACTTTTATTTTTTGTTTACTCATACTGCAGCTTCATTTTTACCTCCATTAAGCAATGTTTTTTTTTTTTTAAAGAAATCTAATCATTGAATAGGTTGGCAATGTGAGAGCATATTTTAATTAGGAAAGGCAAACAAACAAACTCTATACAAACAGAAGTTGCACAGCAGGCATTTCTCCTTAAATGAGCTTTGAACTACTGCCCACCCAATGATTTCTTTTGTTTTGAACTTTGTTTGACACCAATTGTGTTATCTGTAGTTAACGTGCATGCAGTGCTGCAAAACACTATAGCAATTATTGCTGGCCATTTTGTGTGCAAGGAGGGAAGGGGAAAAAGTTATTTTCTATGGTAATGAATAAAGAAAACACATCCAAGACTGGTGTTTGGAATATATCAGTCACAAATAATTGAAAAAAATCAAGCAGATAAAAAATAAAATATATTTAAAATAATGTGCTAGAAATTTGAGGCCACCAAGAGAGGAAAAAGAATTTTGAGGGAGTAAGGATCAAGTTCAAAAAAAGAATCATTTGTATTGTACTAACAAGCAGTTTAGAGTTTTCCTAAATAGGTTTTTCCATGCTCAGCATAGAATTTCTTAATCTGGGATTGTTTTTGAAGTTGATTATTGAAAGATGTGGGAATTGTTGAATTGTTGTAATTCTTCAGCTATAGAATGATTTGCCACATGATGTCCTTCTTGGGATTTAATTCAAATGAGGGAACTCTGGCAGACTGTTCTACCAAACAATTGTCTATAAAATAAAGGCTAAGACTCCCATAGAAAATACTTAACTATATTACAGCTAAAATACTGCCAAGAATCCAAACTAAAAGAATAATAAGAATTGCGGCTATATACTTAAATGTTCATCTCATTTGAAAATTATTTGGAAATAATTTGCTTTCTACAAATTGAATAATTGAAAAAATGCAGAGAAAATGTTCGGAACAGTAGTAAATTCTATTGATTGTATAGAAGTTGTAATTTTGCAGAATTATAATAGCAGAAGCTAGGCTCTATACATGGGGAATAGTTGGCTGAAGCTCAGGTTAAAGTCATTCATCCTCTTACCTATTAAATGAAGCTGCCAGAATATGGGCAAGGGTCTAATCAAGAATATTTATGACAATGATGGAATAGCCTATTGCCTATTAATCTATTAAGTCTGTTCAATTTTTTAATTTTTGTGGAAATGGTTGGTCCCTTTTATTTATCTGATATTATAGGGAGCTATTGTAATATCATTGCTCCGATGAAAGATCTTGTTATCTTGAGTAAAACTATATAAAAATCCATTTTTAATGTCCATAACTTTGGAAAATGTTGAATTTATTTACTCGAGTGGATTTCCCCAAACTTGTGGTTTTTAAATTGTTACATTTTACACACAGTAAATATCACTTGCAAATTATGAGTTATGCATCCTTAGGGATTGGTGCATTATGCCTAAAACATCTGGTTGCTTAGCTTTTCTGTTCAAACATGTTGCTAATGAAATTTTCTACTGTATATAGCATACAGTAATGTATAGGAAATCTTACAGAGAAGACATACAAGTAAAGATCTCTCTGGTAGTAGTTTCTATAATATATAATATTCATTAAATTTATATTGCAAGAAAACAATGTTACAATTCCATACTTATTTAACTAGGAATAAGCCTCATATATTACTGAAATAAGCAAGATGGTCCAAAATTGCACAGAAAAAGTTATAGGTCACGGAAAGTTATATATAAAATATATCCATTCTGAATATCATATATGAAAAATTATGCCGTTTCTTCATGCTCATTTTTAGCAACACAGAAAGATTCAAATTTTGACATAATATGACTGAAAAGGATCAGAGATCGATTGATCTGTAAATGCATACTGCTACAGGAAGGGAATTTATCAAAGAGAGAAAGATCTGAATGAAATCTGTACCGTAAAAAGGAGACAACAGCATTGATTCTGTAATAGGAACTCTGTTGCAGAATTTAACAGGGCTCGACACCGTGGGGATGATCAGATGTTAGGAATGTTTATATTTGTTTCCCCAGTTGCTTTTGTATTTCTCCCACATCTAATTATTCTAATTCACGAAGTACATCAATAGATACATATAACATTCACAAAACTGATTCAGTATTTTTGCTGGATTAAATGCAGCATTAATCTGCAATCCATCAATTTCTTGTAATTGTTTGATGTTGGCATGAAAACACAGTTCTGACAAATGCACAGCATAGGGAAAGAAAGTGAAAAATAAACAAACTTAAGGCCCAGTTCAAACTCAACAACTATGCCGCACCTTTTAGCTAGGTGTAGTGATCTGTCTCAAAGAGTATCTTCTCCTTCAGTCCCTACTATTCACTAAGATTCTCTTTAAAGTAATAAAATTCTCTTCAGTGAAGCAAGGTGACAATGAGTTCATTCCCACATGCCTTTTATGTGTAAATGAGTCATTGTGTCAGGCTCCAAAAACCAAGAAAGACAAGTTGGATGCTTCTAAGCAGTTTCCTTTATTGCTCCTCATCCATCGATAGAAATCTGGTCAGAGTAAAGCAAACTACTTGCACCATAAAGCATATACTCTAGGAACCATTAGGGAGAAGCTATCTTCACCCTCTTTCTTCTACATAAACTATCTAAACTGTGAGGTGTCTTGCTCCTCTCAAATGTACTTTCTCTCTCATGGGAATCTGGACAACAGTCCATCACACATTGTGGATTCTGCATCATTAAGAGGCAAGTCATACACACATATGGGTGAATCTACTATTTATTTACATTACATAGTTTTTAACTTATGATGATTGATGATGACGATGAAGATGGGACTTATATCTTTTGCTCTAAAATTGTCCCAATTTTTAAGACATTTGCCCTTTAATACAGTATTGTGGCTTTGAGTAGTGATTTCATAAAAATGAATGAAATGGTTTTTGCAAAATCACAGCCAAATATTACATGTTGAAGAACCGTCAAACAAATAATCTCGTAAACCTGAGAAGCGTGAAGCATTTTCCTTAAGTCGTTTTTATATTTATAGTTCCAAACTATCCTTGCAAAATGTAACAACTAGGATAAGTAGAAAATCATTTTTACTTTAGCACACTCTGTTTATTCTTAATGTGAGGAATGCAGCAGTCCTGTAAATGAATTTTCCTTCTGAAACATTTTCCTTAAGTATTGAGAGTGAGAATGATCTTTGTCTTCTTCACACCCAGCATCTGTTGAGTAAATGGTTGGACAAAAGCCATTGCAAATCTGCCAAAGACCTCTGTGCTGGGCCGCCAGCATCTGTGCAGCTTTTGCTTCTTTTACTCCTTAAGACTAGGATGCATAAACCTGACAATATGTATGCCAGGGATTTTAAATAAAGAAACACATAAATTAAACTTTTAAATTTAACACCACAGAAGAGCTGAGTTCATTTCAAAGCCTAACAAATAAATACATTTTGGAAGCAGAACAATTGAAATGTAGTTACTCTTCTAGTTATCTTCCAAGATCCAGTTTCAAAAGAAGCAACTCCTAAGGTGATTTCATTTTTTACACAAGGCATATCCATAGATCTGTCAGTAACATCAAAAACAAAGATTCTATAACCCTTTGCATAGCAATAACAATACAATAGTCAACTTGGGCAAAGAGAAAGTTAGAGCACTGAATGGGACAACTTGCTGCTGTTAACTCGCTATAGCCAACTCACTGTGGCCAACTCACCATGGGAAACTTGCCATAGCCAACTTGTCATGAGACAATTCAACAGATTATATATATATGTCATTCATATTTCATTTTCTCCCTCCTTTAGCATCCTTTCTTTAATGATTCTATTCCACTATGTCTTTGATATAGTGTAACTATTGTCCTGTGGTGAGTTGCCCATAGTGAGTTGACCCGCAGCAAGTTGGTCACAGCAAATTGGCCATGGCAAGTTGGCTGTGGTGAGTTAGCTATGGCAAGTTGTCCTAGACATGCTAGAGCCCACTGTACTACATTACTAAAAGCTTCCCTTCAACTGCTACATCTGTTATTGTACTTTTTATTTTAAAAAAAGAGAAATTCTAATGGGATTTACAAATAAGAGTTTGAGCCAGGAGATGTTTAGTCTTGTCTTCCACCCAATGTGATTATTTTTCCCCATCTCTGTTTCTGACCTTGGTGGTTCAGCAGCAAAAACTACAATACAGTAGTACAATAAACCTGTCATTTTTGTTTATCCCAAATTCATCTTTTTTAAAAAAAATTCAGATTTCTCCTTATGAAAAAGTGTGTCCATTTTGGTAAACTCATATGGACCTGAAAGGAGAAAAATGAAATTCTTTCCCATCTGCAACATTTGAATACCTTAGGAAAAATGATTCCCAACATGGAGGCAATGGTGTAAATTTCTGCCATATAGCTATTAAAGATAAGGAGTCTGTTTCCAAGGGAAGAGGAAACCCAAATCAACATTATAGACATGGCTGAAATCAAATTGATTGAAATCTGAAATCTTATGAGTAAAACATTACAGCATCATAGAACTATAAACATGGAAGGGATCATGAGGATCTTCTAATTCAATGGTCTGCATTGTGCAGAAAGCTACCGTATATACTCGAGTATAAGCCGAGTTTTTCAGTCCTCAAAAAGGGCTGAAAAAACCACCCTCGGCTTATACTC
>JANHJO010006323.1:149716-159929 GCA_032468235.1 Pseudoxyrhopus heterurus | reverse complement strand
GCAATAAAAAAGACATGACAATATTCCATAAAGAACTGTAAATACGCAACAGAATTTCATATCCCCGTGATAGCTGGGAGGCCTTCCCCTTCATGAAAAGGAGCTATAGAGAATCCCCCAGATTGTTGCAGCCAGTGTAAAATACTTTTCCTGGCTAGGTATATACCAAGGCTCAAAATACCTAGAGTGTTTGACATGTTTTATACTTTTACAAAATATAGGGGATATAAATAACACAGCACCTGGAGATGGTTCAGTGATACAACTTGTCAGCAGTTTGAATGAACCTGAAACATTTGAATAATTGCCAAGGACATTTCAATTAAGATATTGTCCTTGGTTTATATCTATCTATCCTCCTTTCTAGAGATGCTGGACAATGTTGTATGTGTTGTTTTATACTTCTTGCCTAATAGCTATCAAAATTTATGTGAGATAGAACCAGCCTATTCATCCTAGCTGACCTTCCATGTGCCGGGTCTTGGCAAAACAATTCTAAAGGAGAGATATAGCATTCAAGCTAAACTGTAGAGGACATGATCAATTAAGGATGGAGTGGGAGATGTAGAGACCTATTTGGAAAAGCTAAAGCTTTAACTAGCCATACAGCCTTCTGAAGATAAACTATTTTATATAGGATGCAAAGGGAAAAATAAGCCACATCACTTAAACATCTCTGCTGTTACAATCATCTTCAGCAAAACTACTAATCTAATATACGCTGCTATAAAGTTATAAATTCAGTACATATCATATTATTTTTCACCACACAGACATGTAAAAACAAAACATTAAACACTGAGATAGTGCCTCATTATTGTAGAGAACTGAGCCCATCAGAATGAAGGTTTTGTTTCTATCCTAGAATAGTTTTTGATGGGAAGCTAGAAACTATATAGGTGTATCTTTCCTTTCATCAAAGGTATAACTCACCGGATCCACTGGACTACAATTCCATTCTGAGAATAGTAATCCTATTTTATCTGGAAATTTTAGTATCCATACTGAGATTCTGGAGGTTACAATATCAACTCATTTGAGAGAATTCTAAGCATATTGTTCCCAACATATCTGGAGGGCATCAAGTTGAAGAGATCTGTTTCAAAGCATATATTTTTATTGTAATATTTGAAACATCCTGTCGTACATGGGAAGTGCCAGAGAACTGGAAAAGAACTGATCTTGTTTTAGTCTTTAAAAAAGAGAAAACAGTAAAAAGAAACATAAAACTGCAGACCAATCAATTTGATGTTAATACCTGAGAAAATCCTAGAAAGATCATCCAGCAGTAGATTTGCAAACATTTAGAAAGGAACAAGGTGCTTACTAGAAGATAGCAAAGAGTTGTTAAAAATAGATGGTGTTAGACAAATTGTACTATTTTACAAAGTGTCTAGATTAGTAGACCAAGGGAATGGCATGGCTTAGATGAGAAGATAGTAAAGATGATTTTTTTCTGATTTGCAGGTAAACATAAAGCTTGGAGGAAGGCAGAGGATGCGGGGCATTTTTACTAGAGAAAACAGGCACAGAATTCAGAAGGATCTTGATAGGTGTGAATATAGGACCATATCCAAAAATATGCAGCTTAATGGTGATAAATGTAGGGTTCTGCACTTATCTGGAAAAAGTAAACAAAAACTATGCAGGTCAGGATAGACAATACCTGATTCAGTAGTAAGTGTGAAAAAAAAACCTGGACATCCTAGGAGATCATAGCTTAATATGACCCAGCAGTTTTCTTCAGTTGCCGAAAGAACTGGTGCAGTCTTGCATTTCAATAGAAGAAGAATGTTGCGACAACAAAGATAGTGAAGGTATTGCAGGCTAATCCTATGAAGAACAGTTAAAGGAATGGAGAATGTTTACCCTACTGAAGAGAAAGCTAAAGGGAGGGATTATAGTTATCTTCCAATATTTGAAGGCCTGTCAAAATGAAGAGAATTTGGATTTATTGCCCATGGTGCCTGAGTGTAAGACAAGAATCACTGGTGAGGATCTTACAGAAGGAGAAATAAGAAAGCATTTCCTGACTTTTAAAGAAATGGAACAGCCTGCCTTCTGGGATTGTAGGTGCAAAATTTACCTAGACATTTGTTTAGAAAAGTACTAAGATTTCCACATTGGGTGGGAGATTGAACTGGAAGATCTCCAGGTTCTTCCAACTCCATGACTGTATCCTACATTAGCTCTGTGAAACATTTTCTATGAATGGAAGAAGAGGGCAGTGGATCAGACATTCTCACAATTCCAGTTTCTATTTATATCATGTAAAAGCATATGGAGGTGTAGAAAAGTGAGCTAACATGATTCCTAAAATTGATATGTTTGATTGAAAGGATTTCCATGTTAAACCTACTCTTCATAAAAGACATGCTTGAAACATGGAAAAGTTTTCTAGAATTCCAAGAAATGACAGTGTGCTATTCTCTACCATTTTTAAAAGAAATCTAACTACATATCTTCATGTTTGTTTAAATTCCTTCATAACTAAATGAATAAATCAAAGTAACTTAGGATGTTTTATTTTTTTTAACAATTTCATTGACTTTTCAGATTGTTTTTAAGCTGTTTTTTAAACTTTAAAGGAAACACTGATACTGCGTTCCAATTGGTAAAACAGAAAATCCCCTTCAAATATAACCGACCCGTAGAGGAATGGCTACAGGAAAAAGGTAACCATTGTTAAAACTTTCATTTTAAATCCATTTGATTCTAAACCCTCATTTTTAAAGCCTGCAAATAAATGTTTCTTAAACTGGAATCGCCTGCTGCATAAATGACTTTTAATTTTCATTATAATTTGTGTCAACTTCCACCTGCCATATGTTGATAAATCATGCTATAATACATTGCTATTAAAACCAAGTTAAAGGGACGAAATTCAAAGTTTACTATAAAAAATATCAAAGAAAGAAGCAAAAGCTAAGACACCATTTAAAAAACCAAAAAGAAAAATGAAACATGTATTATGGCTACATAACCACTGCATGAACTATTTTTAAATAGTATAATCTACATCTATCTATGTATCTCATCAAAGTTGTCTTAAACTTGTTTAGAAATCTAACAGTATTTTCAGTTATCCCATTCCCTTTTAAATAATGTTACAGTTATGACTGCCCTCATCATTTTAATGAAGCTAATGTGTTTTGGGTATTTATTTCTCCAACCCCTGAATCCTAAGGGATAGCATTTAAATGTTCATATAAGCTCTAAAGGGAAAAGTAAAAAAAATGATGGGCATTTTTCAGAATACACCTTGTTTCAATATTGTTTACACTAGTGTTTTTCAATTTTACAACTTTAAGATATATGGATTTCAACTCCCAGAATTCCCTAGCCAGCCATGTTAAAGTTGCCAAGGTTGAGAAATACTGGTCTACATAATATAGAAAATCATGCCATGGAATCTTGCTGCATGAAGCAATAACAGAGTCCCATTTGAATCAACAGAACAGACCTGCAGATACAGTTTTTTTATTGATGCATTAATGAGAATGCTAATACGGTAGTGTACCCACAGGTCATTGATTTGTATTTTAAGACTAGCTATTCTCATCTCTGGTTGCACTCTACACATATCTTATACTTACCCTAAGGGTAAGTCTCATTGAACTCAACTGATTTTTCTTCTGAATAAAGTTTTATGGATTTTTGATGCATATCTTAATCTAAATACAAAGATGAATTCATTTGTAAAAAAATATACATCTATATCCAATACCATTTTCTATGTGGACATTCTAGATTGAAACTACTGTATTTTAGAAATGTAGGGCAAGCATGCTTCTTTTCAGTTTAACAGTTCACAAATCCATTGATTTCCCAAAGTAATATACAGTCCTTAGAAGAAGCAACTCAAATATGCTCACAAATATACTGCAATAGTTTAATGAGAATTCTACAGCTGCTTAACCACTTCCCAGTGAAAATTGATTGCAAATATTCCTCAAGGGATATAGTTCAAACCTTATTGAAATAAACACAGAGCTTACAATAAGAGTATTCTAGGAGAAGTTAACTATGTTTAAGTCCAAATATCTAATTTCAGTCAATTTAGAATGGTTTCAACCAATAGAGTCTGTCAATAGATAAATTTTTGTACACAGGTATCTTTCTCTCTACATACATTTGTTTATAGTGTACATATTGAAATTTGTCCCTGAGGTTTTGCCAAGTGTTGAGAAATGACCTCTACGTGCCATACCAATCATTTAAAGAGGGGTCTCCAACCTTGGCAACTTTAAAACTTATGGACTTCAACTCCCAGAATTCCTCTGCCAGCATGGCTGACTGAGGAATTCTGGGAGTTAAAGTCCACAAGTTTCAAAGTTGCCAAGTTTGGAGACTCCTGAGTTAGAAGATAAACTTCACATATTTCATAATGCACACAGTTTCTGTCATCAGCCTTTTTGAATCTGATTCTCTTGAATACAATAGTCTTATTTTGCTCAAGGAAAATTTTGTTTAAGTACCACAAGCTGACAACAAGCTGTGTTAGAAAGCTGATTCTTTTTCCACAGCTTGGGTATGATATAAAATAAAACATATCAGATCCAATTGTATAATTTAGGAAATCCTGGACCAACTTTAGCTTACCTTTTTAAAGTATCTCTGCTAGAAAAAAGAATTGGGTGACAACCAGATTGGAGTTTTCAGAATTGGTTTTGAATTTCAGATTTTTTTTTCAGATTTGAATTTCAGATTTGTTTTTGATTTCAAGACCATACATTGAGTAAACATGTTATTTATTTTCCCATTGATAAGATAACCTTTTTAATGGTTGCCTAAGCATAACAATAACAACACACACACACATCTCTCTAAATATCAGCAAGATGATAAAATGTGTTAAAGGAAATAAATAAGAGTAAAATAAGGAAAAATACCATGGCAGAGGATAAAGGGTTTGAAGAAATTTACCCAAACAAATCAAGAGAAATAGACTGACTCATTGGGAATGTAATTCAAACTCTTCATATAGTGTCCCTAAACCAATTTGTCCTATTTTAGAGAATTTTAAATTGCTGATAGATTCCCAGACATGAATGGTATTGCTAATTAAGACCATAGGAAAATCAAAAACATACTAGCAGTGGGGCCTGGATGAGAAGTTTAGATTAGAGCATAATTAAAAATGCTACTTTCAGTCCTAAACTGAAAACCAGGCTATCCTATATTAGAGTCTGCAAAAACTGTGAAGTGCATTTTTTTTTCTTCTGTTCTATCATGTCTGATTCTTGGAGACTACAAGGGCAAGTTTTTGCTGATTTCATGGCAAGGTTTTTCAAAAATGGTTCGTCGTTGCCTTCTTCCTAGGGCTGAAAGAAAGTGACTGGCCCAAAGTTATCCAGCTGGCCTTTTACCTAAGCTGGACTAGAACTCATGGTCTCCTAGTTTCTAGCCAAACACCTTAATCAGGGAGGTAATAACCTCCAAGGTCAATAGTCAGATGTGGTTGCTAAATTGTGATTTAGTTTGTCGTGTCACTATATACAACTGACCTAAAACATTTCTGTTAGTGCTATGTTTGATAATTAAGGTGGCAGAATAATAAACAATGATTGAAAATCCTGAGTGTGATCAGTGTCTATGAGAACAGATTTTTTAAAAATGTAAACATATTTAGTCTAAAAAGTCAATAACTTTCTCTTGCTAATCTCAAAGAATAAAGTCCCTTTAACACTAAAGATAACAGTGGCCTTGCTTTTGTTAAACCAGTGCATGCCCAATGTTGTGATGAAGCTCATTTGCCTGAAAACCTGCTGCTGTTTTATAGTTTCCCCCCCCTGTCTATAGTTTCATTTTTTTGTTTGCTTTTGTTTCTTGATTTCCTAAGCTTGAGATAAGCATGCTGAAAGAAATTTACATGTCTACTGTCTTAAGATTTCTGAAATGGATGTTTGTGCCATTGTCAGTGGTGATGGCGGTGATGATGACGACAGTTTGATGGTGTTGCTTTGTTAAAAGACAATCACATAAGAGAAGCACAATTAAAACCACAGAGATCTCAAACCGTTTTAGGGGGCACAGGAGTGAGGTGGGCCTTGACATGGAGTATCATCAATCATTTTGTACTATTTAGTAGGGCTGTATACACTTATATTCAAAAGATCTGCTTTGACTATAAGCACAGCACCAAGGTCATCATACATCTGCTTTTAGGCTTCCATAAGCATTACATTAAGGATGGGCTTTTTAACTCCTTTCATTAAAGCACCCTCATATTTTTTCAAGTTCATACAAAAGGCTGAAAAAATACATGCCATATAAGCAGAGAGGTGACATGCTTCAGTAAAGTCTGAAGCATACTCCTTCCAAATTGTTTTTGGGATCATGACAGCCCTACTATCTAGCTTATCATAGAATGGGATATTCTATCATTTTCTATAATATCAGTTTTAAAATATGGTATTTTGATTCGATGTTATTTGAACATGTGATAAACGATAGAGTGGGGGAGAAAACCATACCAGTACCAACCTGTCATTTATTCACTCATCTACACTTTGCCAGCCCATGCAGTCATTCATTTATTTCTTAATGCATCAAGAAAGTCTTATGTCAGACAACCTCGTAAAGATGATGAGTGAGAGGATAGAGAGCTATCAAAATGGAACATGATAAATTGATGGCTGCCAAGATGGATGGATTGCTCTGTCAAAGAGAGGACACTGAGAGTAGCTATCTGCCAGACGTAATAGACCTATAGTAGAATAGTTTACAATTAACACAATGGATGCCATGCCAAGAAAGTTGGGTGTCCTTGAATCCCAGCCAAATTAATGGCACTTAAGTACATAATGAAATTCTTAAGTGATTTTTTTAAAGTGATTGAATTGTGGGGGTGGAATTAAAAGCATGTTTGCAAGGAATGTGAAAGCTGTTTCTCTATTACAGGGAAGAAAGAAGGGAAGAGAACAAAATGATATTTAACAAGAATTTACAGTTTGAATGGATTATTCCTGTAAATTTTTAGCCAAAAATCTATTAATTCAGCAATGCATTATTTGTATGCACATTTACTTAGGAATATGATCCATTTAGTTAACATGTATAAATATGTGCTCTGTCAATCAATTAACTTCACAAATTTTATTTGTATAAAATAAAAAATTAGAATTAAGTTTAATTCTCTTGTGTAGTTGTCAGTTATCTATTTATAACTGCATGACAGCTGATAAACAAAAGGAAATTAAAATGTATTTGAGCTTTCAAGTGTTTAAGAACAATCCAGTGTTTGTATTACCATTACCATTATACATAACTTTTCATTATACATAAGCCTTCTCCATTCTACCATCTTCTGAGTAGTTGGGGATTGTAATTCTAGAATTCCCAAGTACCATAACCACTGGAAATACTAGCTGGAAATTCTGGTTATTGCATACCCAGCACATCCAGACAGTGCCAGATTGGAGCAAGAACATAGTCTTTATACTACGGTAACACACACAGCACTCTAATTATTTTGCCCACTGTTATGCTGTGTCTGTGTGTAATGAGAGAAAAAAATAGACATGTTTTCATTTGATGATGCGTACACCAACTTTTGAACTGTAAAGTGAGAACTGGAGCTATTGCAGGCATCATATATGCCCGAACAGCTATGCTAAATTCTGCTACTCTGAAATACCAGAGACAGGCTTGCTGTTTCATGTTTTCCTTTTCTTTGTAGAATAGGAAACATTAAAATGAGATCTGCTGCTACCCATTCCTGTTTCATGAGTGAAGCCAGAGCAAATAATCATTATGAACTCTGGCTAGCAATGAAATGGTTATTTAAAGACTGCTAAGTGCTCAGTATATTGACAGCAGCACCCAAGTGTGGGAGAGGGTTACATACTGTCATTCATTTTCAGACAGAAAAAAAGAATGAAAAAATAATTAAAAATATATTCTAGCATACATGTTGTTGTATGCGGGAAGATGCAGTATATCAGCCAGCTTAGAATAAATTGGCAGTTGATGGCTGATTTGGAAGCAAATGGCACAAAACTACCTCATCCATCAGCTCCTGATTTTTGACAAGTTTTAGACAGATTTATAGCCTTAACTCCGAAATTCAACATTGTGAACCAGATCAATGCATTCTGTAGTGCAGTTGGTATTCTGATGGGCAGAGTTTTCCCTTTTCTTTTTTAGATTTCCTTTACTGTTTTGTCAATAGAAAACCAGATTATATGGACATTTTAAAATTCAAAACCAAATCAAATTGATTTAAAGGGTTACAAGTTATACCTATCCTGGATGAAATAGTGTCAAGCACTGCTTGTCTTTTATGTAAACCCCACAACTGGAATAAGGAGAACCTCATGTACAGCTGGTCCTCACTTAGCAACCACTTCTTTAATTATGTTTGATGTTATAATGGCACTGAGCAAGGAGAACGTAAGGTTCATCCTTGAAATGGCAGCTGTTGCAACATCCCCACAGTCATGTGATCATGATTTGGGCACTTGGCACTTGGCTTCTGACAAATGAAGTCAATGAGGAAATCACAAGTCACTTGATGTTGCATTCAATGACCACACACAATGCACTTAACAATAACTGCCATCATAAGTCAGCATGGTCATATGATTTTAAACAGTTTTAAAACCTGTTGCTTAGTGATAGAGTTCCAATTTCCATAGTTAACTGAGGATTACTTATACTACACAATTTGCATTCTCTTAGTCACAATGAGCTCCCAGTACTACAGGGATGCATTTGAAATAGAGAATATATGCAAAACTGTTTACTAACTTTCTTATTTTGTAAGAATGAGATCTATCGCATTAGGAAAGGTGAAGGTCTGACCTGACATTTCAACTATGCATGTTTCCTCTATACATTTTTTTTCTTTTTGACCATTGTTTTCCACTTGATCATCAAGTAAAAATGTTTCATACAAGTGGTTTTAGTTAAAAGCAGATCCTCCAGAGACCTGTGATTGTCCTTTTAGCAAACACACATTTTTAATGTCAGTGTTTTGTTATAAAATGTAGCTGTGCTGTGTGTTGCCTGCCTTGTCAGCTATGCTAGAAGAAGAAAATCATCAAGAAGGAAACACATGCATTTTCTTTTTAAAAAAAAATAGGTCATCTGTTTCAGGTAATTGTATCTAGGATGTTGGAACAATATGCATGGTTATATTTCTAAAAAACAAATAAATCAAATAAAGCTTTCTCATTTGCTTACACATGTTCAGTTGCTTCCCCTCACACACTAGCACCAATGGAGTTTCACAGCCTTTTAAAACTCCTATTGGAGGACACAAATTTTGGAAAGCAACAGTAAAGTAAATATTTAAACCTCTCTTGCCCATTCATAATGGGTTTGAACTAGATTGAGGTCTTACACGCAACAACAGCCATAAACAAACAGCAAAGAGATTAAATGCAAATTTGGTTTGGTTTTATACAGAGTAGATCTATGAACTAACTTAATGAACATAGCATGACTGAAATACCTGAGATTGAAATGCCTAAGATGAAAATTAACTGAAGACTAATTTCAACAGTTATTACATTAATTTATTGGACTTTGCAGCTGTATTACTTCAAAAAGACTCTGAATGTCTTACACTATTTAAAATAAATAATTTAAAAACCATGATCATTGGGACAGAGCCAAATCAAATAAAATACACAAAAATGTGATGGGTTCCAGACGTAGGCCTGGAAACAGAGCCCTTGGAGAGTAGTAACTATAAACTCTGGGGGAATGCTGTTCCAAAGATTACGGGCTGTGAAAGAGAATGTACTAAATCTGGGGTTAGCTCTGAGTTTTCCAGATAAGCTAAGCATTGGCAAAGACAGTGGTTGATACTAAGGGTGTCTACCAACTAAAAATAGAAGAAGTTAATTAAGAAAAGTAAGATGCAAAATCTGTCCTTGACACATTCAGCTCTCTGAAAACAAACCAGTCAAGGTTCTTTGAAAGGTGAAGCATTAACTAGGAAGGCGATGATCTCTTTCACATGATATATTCAAATAGAGTCAGAATAGTTGTCATGGATCCTGTAATTTGAATTACAGAATTAAGCAAGGATTGGACTCAATGGCCTAACATGTCTGTTTCAATTTCCAAAGTCATCCCATAATTATTTCCATTTAAAAACTGTCCACTTCTGACACTCTGGGACAGGGGTCTCCAACCTTGGCAACTTTAAGACTTGTGGACTTCAACTCCGAGTTCTTCAGCCAGCTTTGCTGAAGAAGTCCAC
>JANHJO010006323.1:130648-144064 GCA_032468235.1 Pseudoxyrhopus heterurus | reverse complement strand
TCTAACAATTGAGCTACCACAGCTATTAATAAGAGGATCATATAGATAAAATTTATGTTCATTATTTTTAAAGGGACACTAACCCCATAATCACATATCAGGTGACCAGATATCTTCCCCAAATTATACATCTGCAGAAAACATTTAATTACTTTGTTTAATTGTCCTGTTGTTTTATTCTCTTCCCCAATAATGAATTGTTGTATGAACTTACAACAGGCTGGTAAAAGACTATAATAAAGATATTTGATATTTTTTTACATACATAAAAACATACATACATACATACTGTACATCTATACTTACATACATAATTGAAGTTTTATAATACATCTGAAATAAATATGCAAATATACAGGTAGTCCTCGAGTTATGCAGCCTGCACATTCCAATCATAACCCGAGGATTTGTGGGAGTGAATGGGATGAAATGGAGCCTGCCCATTCCATTCATAACCCAAGGATTCGTGGGAGTGAATCTCATACCTTGAACAGGATCACTCCCTCCTTTTGCCCACGCATTCGCTAATCGAATGCGAGACGCATTAAGTGTACATAAGGTATTTCAGTATGGGGAAGGCCATGGGGGGGGCTCCTGATGGAACAGGCCACCTGCCTAAGACCACCCAAGGGTCAGATCCGCCCCTCAGAAGCTCCATTTTGGACGGCAACATGCATGACAAATGTTGCAGAGCCCCTTCTGAACCGTAAGGGCGAACAACTGCCGTGGTGCTGTAAGATTCATAGTTTCGGGACTTGTTCACAAATGCTAGGGGGCGCTTATTGCGTAACTTCGAACATTCGCTAAGCAAATGCTCGTAACCTGGGGATTACCTGTATATGTTGATTTGTAAGATCATCATTTGCTTGATGCCAATCTTCTCCATGTCCACTTTCTCCATTTGTATGGGAAATTACACTGAATTTAAGAATTATGCTTACAGTCCTTTAGAGCTATACAATCTGCTTCCAGTGAGACTACAGGAGTGGGATTCATGCTGAGAAAGCAGTGAGAATTTGTCTTCATTTCTTTTTTTATTTCTCCAGTCTGACTGGATGGCAGATTTGAGAGGAATAAGGGCTGTAGGACTGGACTTATTGATTTCATGATTGAAATCAATAAAGTAAACTTAAACGTACAAGCAGAAATGTCAACTTATTGTATTTATTTTCAAGGCTGTTTTGCTCAACACGTTTAGTGTTAACTTTGCTCTCATTTTCTGTCTCTATTTTTTTAGTAGATTAATTTGGTTAGCTATTATATATATTATAATGTATGTATGTATGTATGTATGTATGTATGTATGTATGAAGGTAAAGGTTCCCCTCACACATATGTGGTACTCATTCCCGACTCTAGGAGGTGGTGAACATCTCCATTTCAAAGCCAAAGAGTCAGCGCTGTCCGAAGACGTTTCCGTGGTCATGTGGCTGGCATGACTAAATGCCGAAAGCGTATGGAACGCTGTTACCTTCCCACCAAAGGTGGTCCCCATTTTTCTACTTGCATTTTTACATGCTTTTGAACTGCTAGGTTGGCAGAAGCTGGGACAAGTAACGGGAGCTCACTCCGTTACGCAGCGCTAGGGATTCAAACCGCAGAACTGCCGACCTTTCTGATTGACAAGCTCAGCGTCTTAGCCACTGAGCCACCGTATCCCTTAGACAAGAATAGACAAGAACTATTTTGAGACTCTTATGTCTCTCAAAATTGCTACCGAGTACCCATAAAATGCTTACAATCAGTGTTCTTTAGTTCCTTATCCCAATTCTGGTTCTTTTACATCATGAAACACATGTAGGTAGTACTGATTTAAATTGTTAGCTTCAAAAGAGATGTGAAAAAATACTAGAATGATTTAATAAAGTACACATCAGTATTTAGAAAGACAGTTTGAACCATGATTTCCTGGGTCTACCCACACTACAGCTAATGGACTTGCCTTGGCTGATATTAAAGCAGTAACTCTTGACTTTTCATTCTTCTCACCAGAAGGAAGGTAAAAGTCAATATGCACTTCTGTTACAACTCACTGTCTCTCAAGAGCAAATCAATTTATTATCATCAGGGTGAAAGATAATTCTTTCATTCACTTGGTAAATATGTTCTGTTCCATCTGAATAAGCTATATTAAACACAGGTGATGCTTTCTGCTAAAGATACCATGGGGTGTGCATAGGCCTATCTTTTATGTTATGCTTTATTTAAAGCAACCATGTCCACCACAAACATGCCCTTTCTGCTTTTTTTTCAGAATTATTAATTTATTGTATCTATTTCATTAGATTTAAATGACCATAGATTTTTCAGCCAAATGCATATAGATGCTTCCCTGGGATTAGGAACTCTGATTGGGGCATTATTTAGTTAAGTGAATTTTACTCTGCTGATAAGCAGCTATAGTCTCCTTGGAGTTACTGTATTAGAATCTTTTTTCTAAGCTGTGCAGCATTTTGTAAATTTGGAAACCATCTCTCTGTTCATGCAAGGAGAAATTAGTGGAGCTAATAATACTGGGTTGCCTGCTTCAGATTTTATGTTTGTTCCATTTAATGAAGCACCTCTGTATCTGACTATCAGAGAGCTGCCTGCTGATCCTAACTGAAAATGTAGTTTTAACCTCCTCACAATATGGGTTTGTTCTGTATTCGAGTTTAAATTGTTTGGAAATCATATGTGTGGTATTAAATTGTTCTCACAGACCTTGAGGCCCTGACATACCAGGTTCTCCCATCAAACAGTACCTTTTAGGAGAATTTCACTTTGCCTTGCTGCTGTGCGTAGGATATTGAAGCATATGGTAATTGTGCACTTAAATGATTCTGGTTTTAATACCATTATGTCTTGGAGTGCAGACTGATGTTAGAATAAGGCTGTACTGCATCCAAATGAGAGGGATGCTGTTCTTCTTTTTAGTCATGCTATCACTGGAGGCCTTGGTCCTATAGTTGAAAATTGTATACTTGGCCTGACCACCCTTCTTATCTGACCAAAGAGCATTCTTAATTGGTCAGAGCTCATCATGCAGGCTCACAAAGATAAGCAGGGTCAGACCTTGTTAATATTGAACTGAGAAATCTTACGACCATAGGCCGGTCTGTATTTTGTTTATATGTATATGTATATGTATATGTATATGTATATGTGTGAAGAAGGCATTTGCAGCCCACTGCTATACTGTTTCCAGGAAACTGTATGACAAGTGCATGTCTTTACCTTTAAATCTGATGACAACTTTTATTTATTTAAGAATTTCTCAGTGACTTTGGGAGGCTTACAAAAACAAAAACAATGATTTCTCAGGATTGATTTATCCCCAAGCAATCCTCTTGATGTTTCAAAGCATTCCTAAGGGATGAGTATATGGAAAGACAGGTTGCTCAGCATTTTCTGTCTGTCTGTCTATCATTTATTGGCAGTTCAGCTGGCATAACTTCATACTTTACTAATCAACATCATAATAGTAGTTGAACTGAACTAAGTGTCCCTAAGAATAAATGAGGAAACTTTACCCTAAAATAAATAAACCAATTAGGCTTTTCACACTTTGCTCAGGCACCTTGAAGTTAAACACTATCTATATCAGGGGTGTCAAATTGGCCTGCCGAATGTATCACACACACGCCACGCCTACCCCAACTCCGCAAATGGGAAAAATGTCATGAAACATCACGTGACGGCAATGTTATATGGCAAGTTTGACACCTATGATCTAGATGTTCATATGTTTCTGTGGGAATGCCACAGACTAATTCATCTATTCAATGAAGGTGGATGCATAAAGTACTAATCTGAATGATTAAAATCATATATATTGCAATTATGTGATATCAAGGCTCAGAAATAGAATTCCCATTATCCCCAGGTAGGAGTGAATACATTTACTAAATCCTTTAAGCACAAACACAAAGGGAGCTTGCATGCTGAATCTTCTTTCTGTTCTTCCTGCAGGCTTTCCCCCCACCCCATTATTCTCAAAAGAGCCTTTCCAAAAGATTGTCAGGGTGAAGAGAACCCACTGAATGTTGAAAAGCTTAAAATGTATCTTATGGGGCTTCAGTACAGTAGGAAATCACTCAAAAGCAATCAAAGACGTGTCCTGTTTTTGCTCATCCCTCCCTTCTACTACAGTTCTGGGATGCTGTGAGTCATAGAATTTTGAGCAACACATTGCCATAAGGTCTGGCTCTGGGAACACTTATTTTCACTCGTGCCTTGTGATGGTCAGTAGCAAAGGAGATTTGTCACTCTAATTAACCTATAGCTGTCAAGAAAGAAAGATTCACTTGTCCCTTTTGCAATTGCCAAGATATTTCCCACCCTTCAAAAAAAAAAATAGGGAAAAAAACCTGATTTCTTAATTTAGTTGGTTTTATTTTCATATATTGGCCAGAAACAGATAAAAAGAATGAAAGGAATGGAATATTTATTATTTAAGGTGGCTTTTGTAAGATAATTCAGAGCCCCAAAAATGTATTTTTCTATCCTAGAATTTATTCCCATTTCACATTTGTGTTCTTTGCAAAGATTGTTGCTATAATGCTTCAATCAGCATAAGAGTATGTATGTATGTATGTATGTGTATATATATATATATATATATATATTTGCTTTTAATATTCTATTAATTCAATTAGCAGAGCACTTCTAGGTTGTGATCGCTTTTTAACGATCGCTTTAACAGTGAAGATGCCAACAGGTCAAAATTCAGGCAAAATAGATCTCTCAGTGAAAGACAAGAAACTAATATGTATTGTCACTTATTTTTTCTTCCATGAGAATCCCAAAGAAGTATAGTACTGTACATTACCATAATGTACAAAATTTGTTTTAATTTTGTAGAGGATGTAATGTACATCCTCTACAAAATTAAAACAAAAGTAAAAATGAATGAGTATTCACTGGTAATAAGTGGAGGTGAATACCTAATATTCTATGTTGATTATATTTGTATCTTTATTAGTATTGTTATTTATTAAGATGAACATAGAAAGATCATAAATAATTAAATTTATGTATTGAATGTAGATTATAATGGGAAGAAAAAAAGCAGTGATTTTTCTCACTACTAATGTTAAGAAGTCATGGCACTGGAGCAAGAATTGAGTTACATGGTAAATTCAAAGTCAAGAAAAGCGGACAGAATTATTCAAAGCATTTTTGCTGGATCTGTTTAGCATTGATTGTCCCACTAAGAAAAAACTCAATTCATTGATGTGTTTTATCTTGAGAAAACTTGTGCTAGTTCTTTCTGTAAGAATTCACAGAAGAAACTTTATTTTCTATCCTTTTTGAATTAGCCCAAGAGGCTTATATGTTAATCTTGTCTCTTCTGTGAAATGTGATAATCCCTAGAGTGCAATAAGTCTTGAAAGATTATTAGGTATATAGTATCTCCAATGAGTAAAATGTTCCTTATGGTTTAATTAATATTTTTTTGCACTTTTATTTCATTTATCTAAAAACATCTGAAATTTCCAGCTGATCCAGAATTCATTTCTTTGATTTATTAATCTCTTATTGCTATAATATCATGTAGGACAAATTCAGTATTTGAATTATCCACTAAATTATTATAATAAATGTTGAATTATTGGTTGAATATCATGCATTCTCCATTTATGAACCTGAACTAAGATTTGTTATGATAATATGTGTTATATAGATGTAGTTTGGGATATATCCCACCAGGCTCAAGGTTGAATCAGCCTTCCATCCTTATGAGGTAGGTAAAATGAGAACCCAGATTGTTGGAGGCAATATGCTGACATTGTAAACCGCTTAGAGAGGGTTGCAAGCTCTGATAGGTATATAAATACAGTGCTATTGCTATTGCTATATGTTGTAAAATTGGGATGTCATCGAACTATGAATCAGATTTTACAAATCTAGCATATATGCATTCACTTGCTGACGTATATTATTTACTGGGACTAAAAGTACCATTGGTTTCAAACTTGTTTTAGCTCTACTACTAACATCCTTTAACTAAGATGGACTTCTAGCTTCAGATAGGTTAAATTTTGCATATGAGTCGATTCTGCAATAGACTCTGTTGGGAGATGCAGATATTACTCAATGCATTAAAATGGATGGGTGTTATGGACTTTGGGCAAATGCAGGTGGTCCAAATTTCTTAGCTATTTGGCCTCAAATGTATGTATTTGGAGACATTTAATAATCTGTGATACATGAAAAGTTGGCTTACCTTTGACCTACTAACATTTGTTATTTTGGGGGAAATGCCTGCTAGGAAATACATTTATGAAAATGTTGAAATATGGCGTAAATAAAATATATACAAGTACATGCAAATAAAAGCCTTAATAATTTGCAAATATGTTTAACTATAAAAAAGGAAGCTAATATAATTTTACATTTTTACATTTTTTTTCAGTTCTATAGTAGTTTCATTTGCCCCTGGGAAATTACTATATCCTTTTACTTTTACCATGAAGAAACTACAGAGAGGCATCATCAAATGGGGATTTTTTTTGTGCAGAATACAATGTTTCTAGCAGATTTGCAGCATGAAATTTCTTTTTCTAGAAAAAAATGCCAGGCTTTGAGAACATAATGACCATAAGTCTAATATATGCTGGCTGGGGAATTCTGGGAGTTGAAACCCACCCTTCCTAAAGTTGCTGAGGTTGAGAAACACAGCTCTAATTAATTCTTCAAGGAGACTCTTAAGCATTTGTTTTCGGAGGGAGGAATTTCTACCAATCTTTTCTCAAAAGAGTGTCTCCTTTAGGTAGAAATACATTGGAAGGACCAACTGTCCTTATTTATTATGAATTCAACTAAATATATTACAACAAAGTCATCACAGGGCAGCTTCCATCATACAATTGTGAAATTACAATAAAAACAGAAATAATTCATTATATATTAGGGGAATTTAGAAGGCAGCATTAAAATCAGTATCACTTACAGAATTTCAATATAAATAGGTTAGTTAGTATAAATAAAAATAAAAGAACAATAGAGTTGGAAGGGACCTTGGAGGTCTTCTAGTCAATCCCGTGCTCAAGCAAGAAACCCTATACATTTCAAACAAATATCAAACATTTGCTGCAATTCTAACATTAATTATGGCATAATTTTAAATGGATAGAATAGTGAAATGAAAGTAGGTATGTATATTATCATGCACAGTCCTATTTTCAACACTGATTGGGATTTCACATATGTTGTATAAAGTTGGTTCTCAGCCTGGTGTCCTCCTGGAGTCACATCACCTGCTAAAACAGCAAGTAGAACTCACAGCTCTTCCAGGCTATTCAGAAACTTCAGCTGATTCAAAGTGCAACATTATGGATAGTTGTGGATGTGCCTAGGATTGCCACATCGGCTGTTTTGGTTTCCGGTCAACTTCTGGAGCAAGTCAAAGTGTTGTTTATTATTTTGGAATTCCTTATGTCAGAAACTACCAACTCTGGTTCCAATAACATTTGTGAAAGAAGGCATATAAGAATGTTTTCATAAGGGTCTGAAAATGAGCTATTCTCAATAATAGCCCCAAATATAATGATGGTCCTCCAGAACAGTTTTCCACAGACATAAGGATGGCCCTTCTCTATTACGTTTTTGAAGAGCAGTGAAAACCTAGGTCTTCTGTAGGATTTTGGGGGATAGCATGGAGTGATCAGACTAGATCAGGGGTCTTTAAACTTGACAGCTTTAAGACTTGTGGAATTCAACTCCCAGAATTCCTCCTCTAGTCATGTTAGCTTAGGAATTCTGGGAGTTGAAGTCCATAAGTCTTAAACTTGCCAAGTTGGAAGACCCTTGGTCTAGACCCAGAGATGAAGGCATAAGAAACTGCTGGATTTTTTAATTGTTTTGACTTATTGTTGATTGTACTGTTCTCTTTTAAATATTAATTACTTCTTAATAGGAGTGAACACATTAATACTACACAAACAAAACAAACTTCTGGAGTTCTAGATAAAATTCCTTAACCGGGTTTTTATTCACTTCTGCTAAGTAGCAGAAAGAAAAGAAAAAACACCACTATAAGTGATGTCAGAGAATATTGTGCCAGAGAATACTATCAGCAGGAACTGACACAATTAGATTAAGCTTTGATAAGGATAAATTTGGAACCCAGTTCCAAAATAGATGTAGCTGAAGACAGTTATTTGAAGTATAGATCTTGATCCTTCATTGTGAAATATAATATACCAGCTAGGTTACAGGATAACATAAACTATACCCAATAGCAGATTTTCAGATATCAATCTGTATTGTGTTTTCTCATTCGGGCACTAAATGTGTTGGGGCCACCCCTGCACTTAAGCACTTTACTACTATACTTTAAGATTATAGGAAAAAGACAATATTATTTTAAGAAGACTATAAATTGAACCAGGAGAAATGAAAGTGCTTACTACTTTTCCCTCTGGATACATAGAATGCTTCATAACCTTATAACAGACAGATTTTTAAAATGATAAAATTTAATAGTTTTACATTTAACTTGACACACTCTTTATACTTTTCCTGAAAAATGACTTCTGCTGAGAACAGGAGGATGGGTTGATGTGTGTGTGTGTGTGTGTGTGTGTGTGTGTGTGTGTGTGTGTACAATAACAATGGAGATCTCTACGTAAGCTATTTTATATACAACTTATTTTAGTGCTTCCTCCTCTTTTCTTCCCCAGGCATTTGTTGTCTTTCAGTCACTAAGTCATGTCCGACTTCATGATCCCATGGACCATAGTACAACAGGCTCCCCTGTTCTCTAATGTCTCCCAGAGTTTGCCCATATTCATGTACATTGCATTGATGACCCTATCTAACCATCTCATCCTATGCCATTCCCCTATCCTTTTGCCTTCAATCTTCCCCAACATCAGGGTCTTTTCCAATGAGTCCTCTCTTCTCATTAAGTGGCCCAAAGTATTTGAGCTCCCCAGACATGTATGCACAAATCATAATCCATGGCTTCCTGTTGTGCAGTGATTAATGTTGCACTTTTTGTAAAAATTGAGGAACGAGCCAAGATCAACAATGAGGAAGGAAAAAAGAATATTTATTTCAATAGTGTTTATAATTGCTATGAATCCTTTACGATATTTTCCCTCCTGTTAGAAACATTTAATTTAGTTCGGTAGAAGAGCAGAAAGCAAGACAGGTGAAGGAGGAGGATGGATGGACAAATGGCTGGATAGGTGGATGGGCAAATGCAAATGATAGGAAGTTGTGCTAGTCAGGGGACTATGATGGGGAATTTTACTGTTTTGGAAATTTTTGATAGAAGAACCAGTCTCTTCAATGTCAATTTAATAATGGCCAAGAAGGTAAGCATTTGTCTATATGGTCTTCAAGAATCAATAGTGGTGATTTAAACTGTTCCATATAATTTTTTTTTCTACTATGTTAACCAGCCAATGTTCAGTGGAGACTTTTTTTTAACATCAAAGTTCCAGTCAGTGGGCAGAGCAATCTAAAATTTCAGGCATGAAAGCCTAAAAAGTTCTTGGTGATACTTTGTTTAAGATGAATGGACCATCGGTATAAACTGGCTTTATTTCATGGCATTGCCAGTTAAATAGGCAGCTGTCAAAGACTTTGAAAATTGCTGCTTATCTTGACTAGAAAAATATATTATGAGAAATATATTTCTTCTATATATATTCTTCATAAACACTTAGCAAAATGTACACTCAAATTTTCTGTGAACGTAACAATTTTATTTTATTATTCAGACATTATGATGTTATTAAAGCCAGGTATAGGAAACTCAGTGCTTCCATACTGAGAGATCAACTCAGAATTAGTTTTGTAGGCATGAAGATTAGCTGAGGCCAAAATTTATCCACATTTTTTTTGTTTATTATATCATGAAATGAACTTTAGGGAATATTTTCTTGTAGTTACCAGTATATTGAAAACATCTTGTGTTTAAAATGATAAACTTTCTGGATTTGGAGAGAAGATTGTAAGATTTCCAATAACATAAACTAAATCATACATTTATAACTAAACTATTAGCATTTGTTGCATGAATGCTAGGTTTACCTCTAAGCAAGGCAATTTTGGTTTTGACAGTTTTATCAAACACAGGACTTTGGAAAATACAATAACACTTATTTTGTCAAGTACAGGTAGTTCTTGACTTACAACAGTTCATTTAGTTACTGTTCAAAGTTACAATGGCACTGAAAAAAAGTGACATAACAGTTTTTCAACTTACGACCGTTGCAGCATCCCTATGGTCACCTGATCAAAATTTGGAAGCTTGGCAACTGGTTCATATTTATGACCGTTGCTGTGATCACCTTTTGTAACCTTCTGACCAGCAAAGTCAATGGGGAAGCCAGAGTCACTTAACAACCATGTCACTAACTTAACAACGGCAGAGATTCGCTTAACAACTGTGGCAAGAAATATCATAAAATCGGGCAAAACTCATTCAACAAATGTCTCACTAACAACAGAAATGTGGGGCTCAATTGTGGTTGTAAGTCAAGGACTACCTACAGTATATTTTCTACAGTTGAGGACATGAAGACATGAAACCATATTCACACAAAATTGGATAATGACACTTTGGGGTGGAATGGAGAAGTTTAAATTCTTGCTTAACAATTATTTGTACCAAAGAAGGAATATAAACATTTAAAAGTATAGATGTGCAGTTTGGGCAGATCTACAGAATCTTTTACAATCTATTTGTATCTGGTTTAGGCTGGCATGGAAGTTTATCCGCTTCTATTTACTATATCTTTGCTAACAATCTGTGACTGTGACTGACTCACAAGAGAGGTTTTACTTTAGCCAGATAGGATGTCTTTCCTTCATCCATATGGGAAGGGAGATTTAAGAACATCCCCCCAGCTCTTGCCCAACAGGAGAGGTTGAATCAATCATGCATGTATTTCTATGCTCTTCTTCTTTACAATAGAACAATTTTTAAAGAATGCTTTTAATAACCAGAGAAGTTTGGAAAAGAAAAGTATGCTCTTCTTACCTGACAGGTCAAATTCAATTGCTTAAAGGGCTATGGAATTTTGCTCACTTGCCTCTATTGTGCAACATTATAGTCTTTACCATCTCACTAAATATTATGGTCAGTGGTTGCCCATAATGATCACATTGTTGGGGGCAATATGCTGATGCTGTATACTGCTTAGAGAGGTATATAAGTTTAGAGAGTATACCACTTAGAGAGGTATATAAGTTTAAGTGCTATAACTATTGCTTCTGCTGAACTAAGCTGACATTTGGCCTGATTCAAAAGAATTGGCCTGATCCAATAGGATGGTTCCTATGGTTCCCCAGACTCTGCTTTTACTTACTGTATATATTTCTGTATAATACAAAACTTTATGAAATATTCAACAGTAGAAGAATTGCCTTTCAATAACTTAACTGATTTTTTTTTGCCTTGCAATTCTAACCAGCTGGCACTTCATCCCTATACAGTTAATATATGTCACCTCTACTTCATTTGACATACTAAATGACAAAAGGGAATTTCTTACTGATTTTATGAGATATATAATGAATTTCCACAGTTAAACATCTCACTAGCTAATGGGAAATTTTCAAAAACATTTTAGCATATGCTATCAGTGGCATGTAAGAATGATCCTCACCCATTGTATCTTGTTATATTTCTTATGTGTACATTTTTTAGTTAACAATCATCTTTTGGAATGACATTTTGGCTTGCTTAATGTAAAAAAGAAGCCAATTTGGTGTAGGACTTTAAAGTTATTTTTTATTCCTTTCAAAAACGTAAATATGTTATCTTTCAAAATGGTATTATTACCCAAGATAGCAGAGATATGTAAATTTATAGATGACAAGTTAATGATAAAATTATCAATACAATAGTAAAAAGAGCAACAGGTGACAGAATGTATCTTGTATCAAAAATGTTTTAGTAGGTATACTTCTATCCAAAAATGTTTGGTGAAAAAGCAAACAAGTTAATGTTTATTGAAAGGTAATTGTGTGTGTGTTAATGGCTGCTCTACTGCTTTTACACCAGTGGCCCTATCTTTTTAAACTTGTGTTCCTCAGATGATAGGGAGATATAAAGCCAGATGTTTAAAGATGATCTCAGCTGGGATAGCTAGCTGAAACACAATGAGATGATTCCTGAAAAATTCTTGTCAAGACTCCTAGAGTTAAAGGTCAAAAATAGCACTTTTGAATTGATCTTAGAAAAAAAATCATTCATTCATTGATCATTTAATCATTCAGACATCCAGTCATCAAACTTAAGGACTGCCTGATTCCCCAAAAAACTCTGAGCAGCTTCAGAATAAAAATAGGTGGGGGAAATCATGTTAAAAAGAACAGAAATTACCCAGAGGGAACAAATCCATCCAATATTCCTCCCACCTAAAATTTAGATGGCTTGGTTCATACACTAATCCGAGGCCTGGCGGGAACAGCTAGGTTTTTAAAACTCACTTAAATGTGATACAATAGGGCAATCAGGATAAATAGTAAGAATATTGGAGTCCTGTGTTCTGGTGTGCCAAATCAAATAAGCATTATGATGTGCTTTTTCTGGAGCAGCTGAAATTTTTGAATAGTATTAAAAAGTAGGGTACCATAAGTATAATAATCCAAATGGGAAATCATCAGAAGTGATACCAACTGTGTAAAAACTTCATTCCAAATTCTTTCTCAAATAGATATGAAGATAAATGAAACACTCAAAAGCTGCATTATCTCAGGCTCATTATACCAGGTTGGTCACAGAATGACCAATGTCATTAAGTAGTGCCAGGAAAATAGCACAGCAGAGACACAACTCCATCTGCTTTTACCTTTATTCTTCTGTTGAGCAATTGGAAACTTTCAGTTTTGTAACAGGTGCTGTACAATTTTCAACATTTCTTCAGTTCTCTTGGCCATACAATGAAGTCAATAAATATAGGCAGAATGGCAGACAGTTGGTGTTGCAGACAATAATGTTAAAAGTACAGCAGTGGCAGAAAATACGTGTCCTATTTGGAGATATGGAAGAGTAATTCTATGTAACATGGACAGTATCCGGTTTTCTTTTACAATATGTTGCTCTAACCAAACAACCTGGATATATTTGATGGACATCTGGTTGTGACTAGAGCAAGAGTGAGGAATGTGACAGTTGTTTGGGGGAACAGTTGGGAAATGCTCCCGTGCATGGGTTTCACCCAGAGGAAAATTTATTCCACTACAGAAAGCTCTTTTGATTCTTCTCTAAGGCTAGGGGCATACAAAAGAAAAGCAAGGCAGCTGTCACATAGTTTCTACAATGGCCACTTTCACCACTTGAGTCTTGCAGAAAGCACGTGTTATGTATATAACTGCAAGGGTTTTTCGTTTGTCCATTCTGTAGTGTCAGACATCTAAAGCAAAGACAGCTGTACAAAAGGAGGTGGGGGTGGGGAGAAACACGGGAACTGA
>JANHJO010006323.1:100577-112050 GCA_032468235.1 Pseudoxyrhopus heterurus | reverse complement strand
TGAGTCAACCTTGGAGCTGGTGGGATTTGATCAGCCAAACTGCTGATCTGCAGTACTGCAGTACTGTGATCTTACCAATTGAGCCACAGCAGCTCCCTATATAAAGATAATGCTTAGGAAAATAAACATTAATACAAATGCAGTGATAAAGCATATTTTTGTCACTGCATAAGGCAACCATAGAGGAAGAATTCAAATCTGGAAACAGAAGCCTGAGTTGGGAATGTTAGTCACAATCAAGATTTTTTTACTTGCTACTACAAAGGTAGCATTTCTGTAAATTGTGCATTGTGGTAAGCCAATTCTATCAAAACGTCAAAGGGCGGGGAGGGGTTGTTTCTGCGTGAGCGGCCGGCGAGCATGTCTGTGTGCAGCTCCATTTGCCTGAGCAGCATGTGCACCCGCCTGCTACTTGAGCAAATAGTGTGCATGTGCATGTTCTCATTTGCTGCTCCGCAAGTGGGTGCACATGCACATGCATGTGCTTGCCCGCCATTTCCACACCTCACAGCCCTCTACTGGGCAGCAGCCCAGAGGTTGGGAACCCCTGTTTTAACTGAATGACAATACCTCACATGTTAAGTTTGACCTTTGATAACTAGTGTGTTTTTTTTGTAGAAGGGATTAAGAAATCCATTGTCCAAAATCTGTAGATGAAGCCATGGTCCCTAGTTTTCGGCAGTACTCTGCAAAGCTTAGACTTATCTGCGGCCCACACATGCATTTGTATTCCATTATACATGCAAAATTCATCTCATCTTCTATGTCAGTGTCTTTCTTCCTTTCTCACTTACGCTTGAATACAGAGATATCACCTACGCACATCCTTACTCTGTCGCTTACTGGGAAATATGAAAGGCTTATTAGTCTCTAACAAGTGGGCTCTGAGATGGAGAGACAATGGGAGCTCGTGAATCGTGATGCAGGAGCAGCCTCTTGAATACCACATAAGATTACATTCGTAGATACTATCTCATTTCAAGGCATTTCCCCCCTTACAATATGTCCTTCTCATCACTGATGTAGATGGGAAGCACTTGTTTAAATTGCAGTCAGAAGGTGATGATTGCTCTAATGGAAAAAGCTCTTAACAAGGTAGTTCATTCTACTGGGATAGAAAGCCATGTGCTAGTTGACTAAAACTGCTCAAAGGTTTGGGAGCAGCAATCCTTTCTTCTTTTTGGTTAAAATGTCTTCCAGATTTTCAGCAAAGGAAAGGAAAGTACAGATCCTGTTGGTAGTGCTGGGAGAATTTTCACTCAGTTTAACTTAACCAAAGACTGAGCAACCATCTTTGCCTGATGCAAGCTACAATAAAAGGGTAACTGATTTGAGGCAGTAGGTGCATAATCAAATTATACTGGTCTCAAAGCTATTGGGACATGGCTTCTTATTTTATACACACACACAAAACCTACCCTTGAGTTGGCTAGACTATGAATGATGGGCTCTCAACTACTGATTTGATCGTCCCAGTTAGTGCTGAACTCTGTGACTTCTATATAATGAATTTCTCTTATGGGAATATTTTAGTGAATTGTCTCATGCTGTTCCAGAAAACCAGATTCATTCATGCTTTAACATTTCTATCCTTGGTTTTAAAATTACCATCAAGGCCTGTAAGTTAAAATATCAGTCAATAGGTATTAAGGAAAACTGCAAAATTCTAAAATCAAAAGCATTAATTTACCACTGGCCATTAAAATTCTGGATTTTTGTTGTTGTTATTATTTCTTAGCTTGGCACTTCATTTAGCTAAGATGGGTTACAAGATTGCAAACCTCGTAAACAAGGGCAAGACTTTGCATCATTACCACCGCCCTCTTGACTTTTTTTGATTCTCTTCCTCTTTACAGATTCCTCCATTTTTGGGAACATTATAAGACTCTCCTCTTGACCACCAGCTCTCTGTTTTGCATGGTTGAGCTCTACATGTAAAGAGTGTTCAAGAGCAGTTAGTGATGCTATCTGGGCCCCAGGCTATGGGAGGCTGTTTATCTAATCCCATTGTTTTTATTTGTGGCTCCCTTCCATGGGAGTGGTTTTAAAAGTGATGTTTCTAGAAAAAGGAATGACAACCCTAATTCAGTTTAATGGATTGGGGGGGGGGGCTCAGTGGATTTATTAATTTCTCCCACAGTCTAAAAGAACCTCTCATTTTTCCCCCAATGAATTCAAGAATAAATGTTCAAAGTGGTTAAACTCATATAAAAATGAAGCTCATTGCCTTAAAATGAGAGACAGAGACAAACAGACAGACAGACAGACAGACACATATGTATGCATGAATGTGTGTGTGTGTGTGTATGAGGGAGGGAGGGAGGGAGAGAGAGAGAGAGAGAGGGAGAGGGAGAGGGAGAGGGAGACGGAAAGGGAGAGAGTGAGATTAACAAATTCTTCCTAATCAGTCAGCCTCCTGGCTTTTGTATTCAAACTAGCCATAATTTCAAACGGGGCATGTCTTTGTATAGTCCTGCAAAATAGAGACTTAGCTGAAATGTCACTCATTGCTATTGACAAGTGTTTTGTGCCAGAAGTTTTATTTCTATGTGAAGGAAGAGCTGGATCCTACTGTATATCCAAGCTTTGTGCCAGAGATGGTGAAATTTTGCCTTGCCTAGATGCTTTTGAACTACAGTTTCCAGAAGCCAAATATGTCCACAGATACTTATTGCTTCTAAAAGGGGAATGCACTTCTATCCAGAATAAATACCCCTTTGAGTAAATATTTCTGAAGAAGGATCAATGTTCTCTTTTATATAATAACTGTACTGGGTGGAATTCCTGATATCTACAAAACTGCATTTTTCATAGAGAAAATTGATTATTTGGGGGTGGGATGGGGAAGATTAGTAGTTCTTCTGGGGAATGCATTTTTCCATTCCTTCTGAAGAGCAACACAATGATAGAAATTTTTTCTGTTTTTTTAATGCACTTGAAATTCCTTTAAATGATATAATAGCGATTGTTTGACAACCCAGGCAACCTGTAATTTTGTAGGTATAGAAACAGTTTGGACTGGAGAAGTAGTCTAACCTTAATCAGAAAATTAGCACTTTAATGTCTCTATGTTGGAAAACATAAGTTTTTAATGATTTATTTCCTAACATTGAAGCATCTGTTTCTACTTTTTGAACTTCTCCTCATGCTTTTCTTCACTACCCAACCATAACTTCCACCTAATCTAAGAAAACCAGTTTATTTTACATGCAGTCAGCAGTAGGTATTGCCAATAAATAAATAAATCAAAAGCAAATAATTCTGAAAATCACACAATTATTCCAAATAAACTTTGGAAGATATTACTTAGCATGAAAAAAAATGAGATATTCCTAAACATAAATTCAAAAGATTCATAAAGCTTTCACTGCAACTGGATAAATATTTTGAATACTACTGCAGAGATGCCATCCAACTTCACTCAAGAGATGGCAGCGTTCCAGGAGCCAAGGATTAAAGATATATGTTTTCATTTTAATGCATCTTTCAACTTTGAAGTCCTCAAGCAAATTTTAGTGGCCACCTGTAGTTTTTCAGTGGAAAGCCAGAGCACAGCTAAGTTGTTCCTTCCCAAATAAAATCAATGGTAGAGCCAGAAATAAACACCAGAATCCTGACTTTCTGTCTCTCACAACAGCTGCCAGATAACGTTTGACCTGTAGCCTTGTGCTCCAGCCATCCTAATAACAGAAGGCAGGTATTTCCCTGCCATAGCAAATGTTATTGATTTACACAGTCATCTTTCAGCCTGCAACATCAAGGCTTTGAAGTGCTGCCATGATAGCATTTGCTCTCTGCTCAGAAGATTTTCCTTATTTTGTTGACTTCATCTTCGAGGATTTCCCACTACCATGTGTTAAGATCTCGCATACGAATGAATTGTGACAAACTATATCTTTCTATCATTCATTCATTTACTCAATCAATCAATCATTTTATATGACCTAACTCAAATACATGATTTGGGCATCTTATAGCAATAGCACTTAGACTTATATATCGCTTCACAGTGCTTTACACCCCTCTCTAAGCGGTTTACAGTGTCAGCATATTGCCCCCAACAATCTGGGTCATCATTTTACCACTCTTGGAAGGATGGAAGGCTGAGTCAACCTTTTGCTGGTGAGACTCGAACTGCCAAACTGCAGGCAGCTGGCAATCAAAAGCCTGCAGTATTGCATTCTAACCACTGTACCGCCATGGCTCAGTATGACTATTTGCTGTATCTACCTATCTAAACCTGGGCAGTAATGTTTATTGAAGAAAATGGGAGCCATTATCAAAGAATTTCAGCAATTGCTGTGATTCGAGAACAAGCCCAGTATATGGAAACCAGTGTTCAGCTCCTCTTGCAATTAGTTGTTTTTCTCATCTTGCATATAATGGACTACTTGGTTTTGTTTAAGTTTCATCCCCATCTGTTTTTTATCTTTTTGTAGTTATGGGATTTGATATCATGTTGTTTTTAATTGATTTCTCTGTAATTTTCTCAACTTCAATGCCAGCCCAGTTGACAAGATTCAGTAGTTTTGGAAAGAATCTAGCTGGGTAGCATGAAGATCCCCATCCTGTTTCTACAGTCTAAACTAACTAATAACTATAGTTTAATCAAACTCCACAAACCTGGAGACTTACTATATCACGTCATCTTATCTGTGTTTTTATACAGGATATTGTGCCAATGTTTGAATCAACCAGTTGGATTCCTCTCCCCAAAAATGTGGATACAATTTTGTAATTGTATGTCTATAGCCTTGCGTAATATGCAGATACATATTATGTACTTCCTTTAATTTATGGAACTGTTATTATAAACTCTTTATTAAAAATGCAAATCACCCTGCTTTTATATAATTCCATGATATAAATTTTTAAAATTCAATTGCCTCTAAGATAAGCTTTCTTTTTTTAACACAGCTGTTGTGTTAGCATGTAAGTTTCAAGCATGTACTTTTTTCCAATTTTAACAGATTTTTTATTATTATTATTATTCAAAAACTTTATCAAAAAACTTGATATCTCTTCTGGTTGGACTGGAACACCCAAACTAATATCCAGCCCATTTGAAATTAAAATTGTTTTACATCCCTAAACTTGAGTTCAAGATGGGTAAAATATCCCTTTTCAAATTAGTTTATTGTCATATACATTTACCCAGAGGTTCACAAAATTTCTAAGTTCACAGTTCCCTTAACATGTCCATAATTTTTCTTGGTGCCTTTAGGGCAGGGGTATCCAACCTTGGCAACTTTAAGGCTTGTGGACTTCAACTCCCAGAATTCCCTAGATTTTTCCCAGACTCGTGGACTTCAACTCCCAGAATTCCCCAGCCAGTCAACTCTGAACTACCTCAAGCTGATAGTTCATGATTCCACTGTGTCCTTGTGAGTTTGCTGTGGTGTCCCACAGCATCTTAGTGCAGTATTTATTCATAGATCTTTCCTGTACTATTTCTGCATTTTCAACCTAGCCTACAATCATATTTAAATACAAATTTCTTAATACGTTTTATGTCAATATATTTTTGTATAAAGCTATTTTCTTACAAATTAAACATTCTAAATCCCTAAAATAAGCCCCATTAACCAATATGATGCTACGTTTAGCTTTGGATATAATTAAGTTTCAGGTTTATTTATTTATTTATTTATTGTTGATATTAAGGCTGCTTCCGATTAAATAGCTGAATTCATCCTTGCTAATTTAAATTGCTGTTATTGAGGAGAAGTTTGCATATGCATTAATACTTTTTCAGTATCAAACTAATGAGACATGGGCAAAAGACGTGCAGGATCTCTGTCTAAGGAAGCAGTCCTGTTAATGTACCCATGCCCTTAGAGTGGGAACTGAAAATGGGATTATTAGGATGGAGTATCAACCTTCATCAAGTTATCAGGTAGCAGCATCTGGCTAAAGTTGCATGGCCTTGAAAACTAAATAGGGATAAGCCTGATACTTGGGTAAGAGTGTCATGGGTAGACTGAAAAGCTGAGGGAAAAAATTCAGGAAACATTAGTGGCAAGTCTATTCTGAACTGGTGCTAAGAAAACTACATGGATACAACAATGACATCACCAGCTCCATCCAATGAAGCATGAATATAAAGAAGTTCCCACAGCCATTCCATAAATAAACCATATTCACATGTTAACATTTCTTTAACAGAATAATGGAGCTAGAAAGCACTTTGGAGGTCCAATCCAATCCCCTGCTTAGGCAGGAAATCCTATACCATTTCAGACAAATGGTTGTCCAATCTCTTCTTAAAAAGCTACAGTGTTGGAGCACCCACAACTTCTAGAGGCAAGTCGTGCCACTGATTAATTGTTCTGTCAGGAAATTTCTCCTTAGTTCTAAGTTGGTTCTCTCCTTGATTAGTTTCAATCCATTGCTTCTTGTCCTGTCTTCAGGTGTTTTGGAGAATAGGTTGATCTCCTAGTGTAGTTCTGTTACTACACTACCTGTATCTGCAGCCTTACTATTTTTGAATATTCTTAGGGCCTTTATTTTAATCATTTTATTATTGGACATTTAATTTTTTAACATTCATTTCAGTCCCACTCTTTAACATGTCACTATCATTCCCATATCAATCTCCAGAATATGCTTTTTGGCAGTCTCCTTCTGTACTTTCCTAAACAGACTTTAATTTTATCGATCTTTATTGCTATAAAAATCCACAGAATCAAGGGAAGAACTATAATTTTGACATTCACTTCACTCAAATTTTTCCCTAAAGTTCTACAAATGTAACTGGCTAACCATGAATGAATTAATATTCAGTGGCAATAGTCTCCTTATATAGTTTTGTTAATTCCAAGCATCTGCTGCACTGTTCGCATCCTTCAGGGAAACATGTGAGAATGCCTCTCTTCTAGCCTCCCTTGCTTTTGCATTCCTGTCTTCACTAAACAATCAAGGAGGAGGGAAACAAGGGGAGGGGGAGAGAGAGAAAGAGAGGGATGAGGGAATTCAGTATCAGCCGTGATTACCGAAATGAATCATACATTTCTGAAGGGAATTTCCATCTTTTCACATCTGTAATGTTACATGGTAGTTTTAATGTAGTGCTAGTGAGGCTGTTGGCTGCTTCACAAGAACTGTTACTAAAAAATATCAGCCTTAATAACATGGCACTTATGAGAAGGGACCATTATTCCCATAGTTGAAATTATCAGATCATAATAACGGTGCCATCTGTACAGTCCCTGCCCTGATTCATTCAACATTCACTCCAACAATGTCACTCAAAGGGCATTAGTCATCTAATAGCAAATGGGAAAAGGGGCAGGAAGGACTAATGAATATGCGTGTTTGGAATAACCTTTTCAACTATATATATATTTCCTACTCCTCCACTGATCAACTATTGCTCATCTTTTTAAAGTGCTGTGGTTTTTGCACAAATAAAGCTGATTTTTTTTTTATTACACTTTATCAACAATCTAATTAAAGGTTATCTGATTAGTCGTCTATGGTCAGGAAAAATCTAATTCATAAGCAAAACATTCTTATCCCAAGGAAAGCAAGAAAATGTGACTTTATTTTAAGTACAAGATGCTACAAATGGCATGTGTGCTGTAGTGTCACCTCCACAGTCGTCTTATTAAAAGAAATCCAAATTTAAAATGTTCAGAATGACAAACCAAATAGTATGGAGGAATAGAGAAAGGAGAGGGAAAAACATTGTTTAGATTTTAATTTACCACTTCCCAAACCTCTGCCTCGGCTCAGATAGTTATATGCCTGTTACCTGCACTTTTTTGAATGTTATATCTGGATTTAAAACTTTAACAAAAAATATATGCATTCATATTGTAAAAAGGTGTGCCAAATGTTTATATTAAGGGGAAGTAAACACAAAATATGTAAGATTTGAGTTGGGCATCCTATACATTTGATGTATAAATAAAAATGAAATATCTAAAAGAATTGCTTTCAAAAATGTAGCATAAGCAAAGTATTTCAGAGCTGGGCAAATGATAAGAAATGCACAGATTTTATTTTCAAAGTTTTCAGAATCAGAAGTGAAAACGGGATAATGTTATAAAATAAAAAAACTGAGTGATATCAGGTTTGACAAGCTCATTCAGCCTACTAAAGTCTAAAGTGCAGGGAGGTCCAGCCTTGGCAAGTTTAGGACTTGTGGACTTCAATTCCCATAACTCCCAGAATACTTCCATTCTGGGAGTTGAAGTTCACAAGTCTTAAAGTTGTCAAAGTTGAACATCCTTGATCTAAAGTAACTATGTCAGAAACATAGAACATAGAATAATAAGAGTTGGAAGGGACCTTGGACGTCTTCTAGTCCAACACCCACCCACCCCCGCTCAAGCAGGAGACCCTATTCCATAATGGCAACTATCTGTAATTTTTTGAGTGTAGGATAAGGGGAGGGTGAAGGTTCATTCTCTGAGCTTGTGGGTTGGTTTTCAAATGTTTCGTTACCTTTTTGAATGATTATCCGTTCTCTTTTTGAAAGCCTCCAGTGATGGAACAACCACAACTTCTGAAGGCAAGCTATTCCGTTGGTTGATTGAGTAAAACCTGGTGTCTGGCTAATGAAAAAAGGACTGTAGAAACCTTTTACAGTCTCCAGTGAATTATGGTGATGCTTTTAAGTTCAAACATAAGATTGGATCTTATACTTTTAGAGCTGGCACTGACTGACAGTAAGACTCTAGGGTTTCAGATCAGAGTTTTCCAGCACAACTTGGAGACAGAAAAGTAAAATATTCTATCAAGATGCAGAGAGCTTGTAATTCATAAAAGTTCTTACATCCTAGACCTGCCTTCTTTGGCAAATAATAAGTAAAAGGAGTAGCCTGAATGCCCCCTTTGCCAGTATTTTCATTGTGATACTACTTCAGAACTGTTGGAGGAACTTGGAAATAAGGGGGAAAAAAGAAGGCAGAAGAAAGCAGAGGCAGCCCACTTCCATATATATGCAAGAAAACTTCATGAATGCCAGTCAGGATCTGAGTTGAATCAAGAAAATTGTTTACTTTAGAACTGGTGAGATGATTGTGCGTGATCTTGTCATTTTAAATCAATCCAAGTTTCAGGGTTTGGTGTTGTTTCTTCGTTGTTGAGTTTTCCCCCTACTGAGCATTAAACATTTCTCGAGTAATTGCTTGGGGAAGATCTGACGTGAACTGCCAAGCTGCCTTCTTCAAGTGTGTGATACGGTGTGCGAATGAAAATGTCCCTGGTTCAGCACTCCAGTTTAACCTTCACAGGGAAGCTGGCATGAACAGCAGTGGTGGCAGCAGCGAAGCCATCTGTTTCGGCAGGGTGTTTGGGTCTGATGTGTGCTCCTCGGCACACTGATTAACTGCAGCTGCGCACAAATTAGCCTTCTTCCAAGAGCTATTTATTGACTTCAAATTAAGTGCATCTGCATTAATGTTGGAAGCAAACAATCCAAAGAGCAGTGTACACATAAACAAACACCCACTGCGGATCCTGACTGTATTTGGTGTCAGAACCATTCCAGAAAGTCAAACGGTGTAACAGCTGTTGGCCCTAGTGCCAGTTGTGGACTGAGGATATGCTTTAAAGCCTGTAGCGAACAAGATTGCACAAGACTGAGTGTTTAGAACCATTGCAGTTGCTGCAATTTCAATGACATTTTTTGAATAGTAGGCTGTTGGGTTTTGTAGGACTAAGGAATCCAATATGCTTTCTCAGTCAATCCTATATAAGATGCATATCATCTTGCTCTTATGTCCTGGACTTTTGTTTGTTTATTTGTAAAAAAAAAATAGTTAATTATTATCAGGACCATTTTGCATAAGATGGAGGAAATCCAGTCAAATTTAAATAGTCCATCTGACCCAGGGAGATAATTAAAAGAAAGTTTGGTGACAATTGAAAGGTGTTTCCTTCTCCCTCTTCCTCTCCCACCATTCCAAATTTTAACATTGAAAATGGCATTGAAATAGGGAAGACATCGCCTTAAGTTACCCATCAGTATGAAACTTCAATTAGCTTCAAGTGTGATTGAATCTTCATGGCACACCAGATCACCAGATCAATAATATTTTGGCTACACTACCCATATAGTTGGTTTATTATACAATGTGTGATGTAGATTCACAAAGATATGAATTGAGTAAGTCATGATAACAGTGGTTGACTGCATTATACAAACATCTGTCAACCTAGAGCTATGATAGAGGTGAGGAATACAGGATAAATGAATCCCCCAATGCAAAGATCCTTTTGAATTTCAATTGCTAAGATTTGGGGTACTTTAAGGAAGTTTGTGGGCTTAACAGAGGAAATAAATCTTCCAGGATTCATGGGTGTCATATATTATTGATTAGACTTCCCTTCAATTACACATACACATGTACTACACATGCACACATATGATTTGCCCATGGTGGGATTTCTCAATAACTGTGATTTGATTTCAAACCCAAAAGAAAATGGTTAGTTTGCTTTATGTTATTGTCTTAATATCATTGTGCAAATACCTTCTAGTATCTGGTTAGTTCACACTGAATAAGGCATAAAGGGTTTTGACCAGCCTTGTTTTAGGTAAATACTAAGCTCCCATTTGGCAAACAAGAAAAAAATCAGAATATATAATTACAGAAATAAAGAAAAATAGAAAAAAACAGTAGATAAAATAATGTTAGTAAATAAATAAGAAGTTTATAGTTATGACATTTAAAGTTCAATATTTCATCATTAATTAATTGCATAGAACCAGGTATATGATTATCATTTTTTTAAAGGACTGGAAATCTGTATAAAACAATATATTAACTTCATTTTTAATCAGCATGAAGTTTTCATATGTTAAATAAAAGCAGTTCTTTTTTCCCCTAATAATATGATATAAATTATTGATTTTTGTAAATTCAAGTGTTCTATCATTACTCTTGATCCTGGTTTAAGCATTCTTTTCAAAGAAGCCATAAAGAACCTGCTTTATTTAAAAGAAGAAACAGTTTTTTTTTTAAAAAAAATAAAGTATTCTTTAGTCTGAGCTCCAGTCCAGAAGATGACATATTGTCTGGGTTGTTGTCTTAAGTGCACAAGTGTTTTGCCATTGCTTTCTGCGGGATTTTTTTTTTTGATGTTTACTTCCTTTATAGTTCCCCATCATGTGATTTTTTGGGGGTGGTCTACCACTCTTGTAAAATTCACCCTTGCTTTGCTTCTGATCCCACATCATGTTCACCTGCTGTGCAACCTGCCAATCTGAAAATATACAACCATATTTCACATAAAAATATGTAGCCATAAATAGAATAGAATGGAACAGAACAGAACAGAACAGAACAGAACAGAATAGAATAGAAAAGAATTCTTTATTGGCCAAGTGTGATTGGACACACAAGGAATTTGTCTTTGGTGTATATGTTCTCAGTATACATAAGAATAAAAAATAAGATAAAATACATTCATCAAGATCATAAAAATCATAAGATACAACACTTAGTGATAGTCATAGGTTACT
>JANHJO010006323.1:51826-64107 GCA_032468235.1 Pseudoxyrhopus heterurus | reverse complement strand
GGAGAAAATTGTTTATGTATCATTAACTAAAATATGCATCTAATGTTATGTACTTACTTCATCCAAGAAACTTAATAAGGTGAAGATGGGCAGCATATAAATTGAATGAATGAATAGATAGATAAAATGATATATTGAAGAAACCCAAAACATACTAATATTCTGTAGCAATAAAAAGAAACAAAAGACAGCATGTAAAAATATGACAACTTAGAACCTGTGCAGCTTTTTCTTCATTACGTCTTTGGTTACAAATGCTAATTCTTGCTGAAGCACTTGCATGGAATGGTAATTATTTTGATAAGTGTGCTAGTGTGTGTTGCTCAAGTATTCTTGGTTATAGGAGCAGCTGTAACACTAGACTAGCAGAAGTTGATGGCGATAGCCAGGGAAGCCCATGCCCTATTTTTCCTTCAGTCCCTACCTATTCTTATTTTCTGTTCCCAGATAATGGCACTACAAGTTTCAGATAACCTGCCCTGCAACCCCTAAACTAGCTGCCTTCATTAGTATCAGAGCACTCAATAGCATTTTCAAGATTGAAATGTGATTCAACTACCAGTCACCTTATGTACATGGAATGGAATACAAAATGCACGAAAACTTCACTTAGCTTCTTGGCACTTTTTCCTAACCAAATAAATTCACACATACCACCTGTCACTTTATTAGCATCATCTACAGACCTAGTTACCTGGCTTGTCAGAGGAACAAGTCAAATAACTCATAAAATGATAAAGCATGGCTATTTAGTGAGGAGAAATCAAGTGAGAACCAATGAACAGCACACAATAGCATTCATTGTTACTTGATCTCATTAAATGCTACTAGTGCAAAGGTTACCTCTGTGCTAAAGGGATGTTCAGCTGACCTGTGCAAAGGCCAAAAATAATTAATATTGAGCTTCACCCAGAATATTTTTATTCAAGAACATAAAATTAAAACAGTTTAGATGAGGGAGAAAAATACCAATCAAGAACTTATGCTTGATAACTAGATTCACAAGTCATTTGATATAAATGTCCAAATAAATGTCCAGATTCTAAAGCTCCTTTTCTGGAGCACTGATTCATTTGATCATTTGGTGCTGTTTAGCAAGAGTGTTTGTATAATTTCTGAACATATATCAAAACTGGAGGCCAAGTTGAAAAGCACAACTACTTTTTAAAAAAGGATTATGTTATAGCCAACATTGTTCATTGGAACTTCCAAGCTACATGTACATGTCTTTATGTCTACAAGAAATAAACAAAATAGCAAGTTTTACTCTTTTTTCATGCAAATGTCTTATAGAGTGCCTTTAATTAAATTTGCATTTATTATTCTTTAACTTGTCCTTTCCAAGCCCCAAAAGCCCATCTCAAGGATCTGATATCTATATGTATACTACATACTGTGTGTGTGTAAGTGCACATGTATATGCACACATGCAGTATTTTTGCTTAGAATAAATTAAAACTGAATTGATAAGTAGCCGTCATCATCTAATCTTCATGACCTCATCTAATTCCGTCATCTACTAAAGTGGAGAGAGATGCATGATATGTTAATTAGTGTGCAAAGCATGTGAAATTCATAGAGCAATTTTTTATGTGATGTTAAATTTTGATTTCATTTGATTAAGTGATATTTCAATTTTGCAGTTATCCTTGGGGAGGGCTGGGGCAGAGGCAATAAAAATTATATACATGTTTCTTTAATGTCTGCATGATTAGCCCTGGTCACATAAAAATATTTAAGTTGATTGTATATATTGGAATAACATTTTCTGTCATTCCACCTCATTTTGTGCCGCATGAATTTTTGGTGGTTGATCATTCTTTATATATATATAATGTCTGGTACTACATTACCATTTCTTTTAATTTGAAAGCATTTGATGCATTCTTTTTTTAAAATAAAATTATTTCTGGAATAATTCCAATGAAATAATAATTCTACTCAAGAGAAATATAGATCTGCAATCAAACCGAGGCAACAAAATCTTTTCTTGCCATCTAAATGATCTAAATTTTCATATTGAAATAAATTCACCCAAGAAAGTTGTGTGCTAAAGAATGAAGTTTCTTGCTTCCTCTTCATTTTTATTATTACCTTATTCCCACCTTTTCCCCGTCTTCTTGTGTGGAGTGCCTTCTTCTTGCCTTCTTTTAGATGTTCTTTGACTTTCAGAAAGACACATATCAGATGAAAAATCCCTCTAAAAGCCTCTTCAAAATCTCCAGCATATTCCCCACATACAAATAGTTGATGGCATAAAAAGAATTTTATTGCAAGGGCAGAATATCTGTCATATACACTTTATTTCTTTTGGAGTTAGTGCAAAAACACATCTTTGTCGCATGAAATAATTAGCTGACATAGCTACCCATTTATGACCTTCATTAACTAGTGCATGATTGTGGTAATGCCATCTTGTTTCATCAGAGTGATGTGCTCAGGCTAACCTAGCAATTCTAATTTTGTGGTCCAGTTGGAGGGAAATATTTATTTACATTTTAAAATATGTTTTAGATAAGTTTATTTTCTTTTTGGCTAATTTATGCAAATATCATTGGCTATTTTAGCAGCCCCGATTTTTATATTTATTTACTTTAAAAAAAAAAAAAGAAGTTATTTTGCTTTTCTCCTTCCCTCCCAACTTACCCCCACCCAATAGCAATCCTATATCTTCTTTATGTTCATCTGTCATATTTTTGTGTCTTGGAACTCACTGTTCTTGTGTGGTTGTGCGATTCTGTTCTCTGTTTGTACGATGTTCTAATTCCTCACACTCACTTCCTTTCCTGCCTACTTCTTCCTTCCCTTTCAATCTTTCCTTGAAGAAATTTCACAAAAGGGCAAAGATATTTAATATCTCCAACACTGATGCCTGAATTATATAGGGGTGTAATAACTTTGGAGAAATTGTGTGACTTGGAACTTATAAATACTTGAATAAGTTTGAATCTATATTATTCCACTACTAAAAAGACAGTTTCTTTGTTGGGAACAAAGTAAAATGGTCTTTACGACAGTGCTTGCAACTCAACCAGAGGTTTTCAACTATGTATTATAATATTAATAGTAATATAAAATACTACAAAATGCATTTTAATTGTATTTATCAAATTTTTCACACCACCTATCTTTTTATTATTATAGTAATAACAGTAATATAAAATACTACAAAATGCATATTTTTAATTTTATTTTTTAAAAAAACATCTATCTCCCTCAGAGGGGAATCCATGATTTAACTGGGATTTAAATACAATCCACAGACTAACCATATCATCAAAAGTACAACAGTGCAGCTAATTTTATTCAAATGATCTCTGGAGAATTCAGTAAACAGAATGTTAGATAGACCAGGGTATTGTTTGAATAATGTGATTGCTAAATTAGAGCAATTACTAAAAATTGGGTAATTTGAAAGTTTATAAGTCTGGTGTTAAATTTTATTCTTTATAGTGTCAGTCAAACATGTTTACCTAACTAAATGTTTAAGGGAGAAAAATGGTAGAAGCAGATAGGAGGGAATGAGACGAGGCAATGTTGTCAAACCGATGATATTTTGTGAATGAAGTTGAGTAACACCAGAGACTGTAGTTTGTGTGCTTTGCTTATAGGACAAGTTGGCTGAAATTTCTAATTCTTTTCCACAGTTTTACTAATCTAAAGCCAGACTAGCTATGAAGTTAAGATAGGGGTTTTGGAGCAAACTACACATTTGGGTTTAGGTAACTATAGACATATAGTCAAAACTCCTAAACATCTTCCAACGTAGTTCACGCTTTACATATAATTTCTGTTTAGAAATGGATGTTACTTTTGGGTATTTTTTTTAATGAACAAATGTTGCCTAATAATGAATGGTGTGATTTATTCCACTTGGTTTCATAGCAATCCTCCTGAGTTATCTCAAATGCCATTCCAGAGGGTCTCCCATACTTAAGGGCAACTTTACAGTGGTGGACAGACTGCAGTGGAAAGGAAGAAAACAGGAAAGCTTTCTCAGAGAATTTTATTTACAGTTTTATCATGTCACTCAGACTTCTTCAACATTGTGCCCTCTAGAAGTATTGGATTGCAGGGTTCCAGTCAGCTCAGCCAATGATGAAGAATTCTAGAACTCATAATCTAACAGAATTAAATAGTTTAAAGGAGACTGATCTAAATATTTCTACTATCTTTATATAGTGTCATTATTTTTTCATAATGATAACATTATCAGTGCTATATAAATTCCAGTAAGATAGCTGTCTTCCTTTTTAAGTATTTGGTTAAAGGAGATTTACGTAGACCTAGCACTTGAGGCAAAATTGTTGCACATAATATATATATATACATTATTTCATTTCTTTCAGAATGTATTAATTACCCATCTGGGAATAATAAATATAGGATGCTATGAAATTTAAAATAATGAAAACAAATACATTTAAACTCAGTGAGAGAGGAGTTCTAGATAGGTGATAAGTTCCTTTCATTCTTAATGCAGATCTAATTAGTTTGCTGTTACAAATGTACAGTATATGCAGAAAGAACATATTCACATATATCAAGACTGGCAACTTTCCCACATTTTTCTCAAACTCAAAATGATGAATTAAAAAAAAAGATTTTTAATAGGAACTGTATTTTTAAAATTGATGAAAAAATACACATATCAGGGAAAATGTGTACAGGTGTGCATAGATTACTGCAATTATTTGGAGGCAGATAGTTATTGCTGGGAAGGGATGCAGTGATCAGAAATTCAAACCAATGTGAGAAAAATTGTATTATATATACAGATATGGCCAGAAGTTCCTTTTTTTCTGATTTTTGTCTTTTTTATTTTGCGGGTTGGGAACAATTTTGTGAGTTTTTATTTTGATTTTAATAAAGTTCAGGACTTTAGGATTTATACCAGAGTTTTTCCATGCTTCCCATCTCAGAATGGCAAGGAACAGTGCTAACTGTTTTGTGCTAACAAAATTAGGATAGGAAAATAAAAGAGGAAGCTATGTAATGCTAAGTAATTTGCAGTCAAGAGAAAAGAAATAAGAACAACCGAGTAAGAAAAGAATAAATAAGATAACTAAATAAGTCAGAGTTTGATATAGAAGTAAAGGCACCAGGCTAGAAATCAGGAGACTGTGAATTCTAGTTGTGCCATAGGCACAAAGCCAGTTGGGTGAACTTGGGCCACTCACTTTCTCCTAGCCCTAGGAAGCAGGCAATTTGAAAATGTTGCCAAGAAAACTGCAGGACTTGCCCTGGCAGTGACCAGGAATTAAAAGCACACACAAAGAAAGAAAAACAAGTATTTTTTTTTTCAGTGACATTTCCAATGAAAAAAGAAACAGGTTTTTGACAGGTTTTTTCCCCCCTTTAATCACCTGTTTATTTATTTCAATTTGTACACTCCCCAACTCATGAGAACTACAAAACAGCAGAAACAATGCAACAATAGAAAAAACAAATATGGCAAAACTGAGCAGCAACAAACATACACTTCTTGTAATGACTACATCCATCCTAGTCAAATGCCTGGACAAACAGCCAGGTCTTCATGGCCCCTCTGAAATGCGAGTAGGATGAGAACTCAGGTAAAATCTCATTCCAAAAGGCAACAGACAAAGCAGACTTTCAGGTCTGATACGTGATATTGTTTAATATATTGTTTCATGGAAGGAACTCACAGCATGCTAAGCCTGCTGGATTAAAGCACCCAGAGAGATAGTAAAGCAGCTGGACGGATAGTAAAGGTGATCTCTCAAGTAGCTGATCCTATGCCATGTAGGGCATTATAGGTAACACTTAGCAACTTGAATCACACCCAGAAGCAAATTCACAGAGCAAAGATGTTACATGACATATTGAAGCATGTCCATCACTGTTTTTATTGACAAATTCTGAATAAGTTGAAGCTTCTGGATGATCTTCAAGAGGAGGCCCATGTAAACCTCATTTCAATAACCAAGCTTACAACACTGACTGAATGTGTGATGGGTTTCCCAATTTAGGAAGGCGCACAATGGCATACCAGATAAACGCTTCCCTGCCTACAGCTTCCATCTTCTCATTGAACAGAAGCTGTGAAACCAGCACATTGTACACCACTCTTGAATGGGGACATCCGCAGGCAGGGTGACCCAAACACCCACAGCCACTCTTGTCTTGCTAGGATTGAATTGGAGATAGACTCTCTCCATCCACTATATAGGACTATAGATACATAGTAGGAAAATATAACACATATTTCCAAAGGAAAGAAAAATATTCCAATACTTGTCATAAACTTTGGACCTTATTATTAAAAGAAAAGTCTTGAACTCATATAGAGTTTTGAAAAAGAGATTTGAAAGCACGGTTAGTTGTTTGGTAGACAAAATGATCAGTGTCATTTTAATGATCAGAAAATGTCATAAATGTACAAGATCAGAAGTAGGAGGATAATTACAGAAGTTCTATAATGGAGAAAAAAGGATAGATATAATATCTTGAAATCTGAATAATCTGAGATCTGCAATTAAATTAAGTTTAGCCAATTCTTGTTTGGATTCTTCTTAGCTTGGACTGGAAACAAGCAGAATAGTATAAAGTACTGCAAATTACTGTGTGCAAAGCTTCAAATAAGGCTATCCATAGGATTAAGGTTACGTTTTATTATTATTTCATTCTTTTTTATTGTTATTTGTTGCCTGGGAGGCTACATAAATTTAATGAGTAGCTGAATAAATAAATATATGTATAATTTTTACTTAACCAACAGAAGCGGAGAACTTAATCTAAGAAAATTCACTGTGATATAACTCAGATCACCAAACAGTTTCGCGCGATTGCTGAAGAGAGAGAACAGAGGCACAAAAAGTAGCTGTTGCATATTTAATTAATATATTAATCTGTGCACTTGGCTAACATTGCTGGATTTATTGCAAATGGGTACTTTACCATTTTGTAAGTGACAGTGACAGTTTCCTGCTGTTGCACTATTCATTGTCACATTACACACAGTTGTACATCCTTACTTTTAAGCTGTCAATTAAAAATGTTAATTTAATCACTTATATAAAAAACAATCTTTAAAATTGTGCTGATAGCAAAGCTATATATGACTCCTAATACTACATGGAAAGAAAGATTTTTGCTCACCATCTACAGCTCCTGATTGCAGAGCTTATTTTAGAGAATACTGTATTATATAACCTAATTAAATATACTCCTTAATGTTTTTTTGCTTACATTTTCAATAATGCATCTTTTTTTCTTTCTAATGATCATGTGATTGGCCAGACCTGATCTGTAAACTAGCTGAACTAATAAAAGCAGATTTCAGTAAGGACACTTTTAGGAACTGTCCCTGGTGCTGAAATTAAACATATTTTTCATATATTTTTTTGCTGACATGTTAAAAATATGGATCAAATATCATATATATGATCATATACAGATGGTTGGAAGAAGGCAAGGAAGGTAATGGGAAAATTGGAGAAATATTTAAGTAGTCTGTTACATTTCCTCCCCTGCCCCAAATGTTTTATCACTAGGGTCTGCCATTTTAATCACTGGATATATTGGGTATCTTTATGTAGCTGCTGAAACATTATATAGTATAGTTGGTTGTGATTCATGTATTATTTAGCATGAACAGAAAAAAGGAAGAAAGGGAAGACTGAGGAATCAGCCAATTTATATGTACTCTTTTCCTCATCCCTTCCTATTTGTTAACCATTCATAAGCTTCTATTTTTTTTATATAAAAACAAATGAGAATGCAGTTTTAGTTTTAAAGATAAACTCATCCAAATTATGTTTATGTATAAATAAATACCTGGCTCTAAATGATGTATTTTTCAATGAGACAAATGTGGTGTTATATTTAAGAATAAAACATAGATGACTAAAATTATCTAAACATACATTGTAATTATAGAAGTAGTTATCAGAGTACATTAATAAATAGACCACAAATTTACATGTTGAAACAAAAATGAGGAAAAACCACTGCTAAATAGCTCTATTATCATTTAGTGAAATGAAGATTATTTTAAGATTTAATTGTAACAAATTATAAGAGAAATCCATATTATAATTATATAATATATAATATTATTATATAATATGGGTTTCTTATGGAATACAAGACAATAGTTATTAAAGTTTCTTTAAAAATAATAAAAAGATATTGATTAGGAACTGTGGATGCTCCGCTATTTATTTATTTTAAGAATTTGGTTTCATTTCATTTTATTGATCTTTTTATTACTGAAGTAACAGCCCTTGGTAAAGCATAGATGTTTTCTTCTCTATCATAGATTTCAGATTTATTCAATAAAATGGTGAAACCTTGACAGAATACGTTTGAATGAGGAACAGAAATATGTAGTATTTGGGTTTTTTTGTTTTTTTTATTTTGTTTTTGTTTCTTGATTAACTGGATAAAAATGCATTTCTGGGAAAGAGTTTAGAGAGTCCTATATATTTTCCTTCCTTCCTTGTTTCTTTTCTGCCACCCACCCTCCCATAATTATTTTTTAAAGGAGATAAAAAACAAACAGCCCATTGTAGAACTTTTATGATCTTCCAACAGATGCTATTTTCCATATCTGTCAGTATTGTTAGGTTATTTTTTCCCGCAGCATGAAACACTCTCCAAAATAAAGCTTTTTTTTTTCAAAAGAGACAGAGAGAGCAGAGCCATATAAGTATTTTTAGAAACATCTGGTAAAACAAACTGTGCTTAATGTTACGCCTGCAGCATATCTCTTTTAACCGTCTTCTTTAAAGATAAAAGCGATCACTGGTGCTTCTCTTTTTTGCAAATGTTAAAATAATTCTCACTTGCACAAAGGAAGCCTAGAGAATCCTGATGGCTCTTAATACCCAATTTGCTTTGGACATCAACCATTTGAACTATTCTTCAGAAAACTGTATGCGTTCATAACAAACAAAGGAGAGTAAACATCAATAAATCTCCTGGTAGTAAACGCAGCCTGCTTTCCTAATGATATTATTTCCACAAAGAAGGTAAACTTTGGACCATTATATATGTGGTTTCAGGTAAGTTTAAACATGCTTAACAATTTTAATTACCTTTAACTCAATTTTATGGAAGAGGGAGTACTAATACAAACAGGCACAATTATAGTTAACTCATACATAGGAAGAGCATCTCTTTCGCCTCCTTGCTAATGACCTATATATAAAGGAGACCTGATCAGGAATAATTAAAAATAAATACAAAAGGATCCTTTATATATCTTCTCAAAAATTAATTCCTTTGATCAGGATCCTACTTTATATGAATATCTAGGACTGAAGTTTTATAGGGCAAATAGCTTTCCTCAGAGCTATTGGATGCTAGATGCATACTGGTCAAATGTCTACCAACATAGCAATATAATGCATTAGTATAAACCTTTTTCAAAGCTCTAGCACATAGAAATTAAAAGAATAGTAGAATTTTATAACCCAGCCAGAGTCACTTTGGAGGGAAATGGCAAACAAAGAAACAAAGAAACAAACAAATAAATAAATTCTGTGAAGATAGGGTTAGATATTTCCCTTTAATATCAGGCTGCCTCTCAGAAAGGGTATTTTTTTTAAAAAAAATCCATATTATGGAATGCCGAAGGATTGCAGTCCTAATTAAGTATATGCCCCATAACCCACACTATTGCATTCTGGACTAATTGTACTTTCTAAAATGGCTTCAAAGGCAGCTCCAAGTAGAATGCATTGCAATAGTCCAAGTGTGAAATAGTCAAGACATGAATCCAGGAACAACAGCAATTAGTGCACAAGTTCTTCAAGCAGAACCCCCCCACTCCAAAATGATAGAATATCTGTTCTATCTGGAAGCATGCTATCCTATCCAGGGCTAAAGACAGATCTAAATACTTTAGATTTAGAGATCTAAAGTTTCAGGGAGCCCCAAAACCCTCAGTGATTTGATCTTGCTAGTCTTGAAACAAAGCCAGTTATTCCTTATCCACACAACAGAGCATATAAGTACTGGAAAAGATCGTTGATGGCATCACTTGGTCAGCCTGTGGTACAGATATAAAATTGTGTATCAGTATAAGGATGATACTAAACCCAGTATTAATAGATAATATTACCCAGTTATTTCATTTAGATGCTAAATAGGAGCAGTGTATGTGTGTGTGTGAGAGAGAGAGAGGGGGGGAGAGAGAGAGAAACAGAGAGAGAGACAGAGCTCTAAGGAACTCTACAAAGCAAGGTTTTAGGCTAAGACTTCTTCTCCCCTACCAACTAGCCTGGGAGGAAGAAGGAAAATAAATATAAAACTCTGCCCTCCCTACAATGAAAACCAATCCAGAAGGCTATTATGATTGATGGAATCAAAATCTCTGTCTCCTATTCAGTCATGTCACATGTCAACTACAACTGCAATCAATAATTGACAGCCAACTGAAAAGGTCCAGATAATTATTTTCCTCCAGGTTATCTGGAGCTGAAGGTTTACCACATTTTTAACAGCCCTCCCTAAACATGAAAATTTGGAGATAGCAAAAAAATTACCCAGAACTGTTGTATCGAACCATGGTTTCTTGAGAAAGAGCGGATCATTTTTCTTTGAAAGCTGGCAGAGCCTCTTCACCCTGAAATGCATTTACAACCACACTAGGAGAGACACGGCTCTGAAGTATAATGGCTCCACTTATATCCTGGAAGACCCTGTCGCTCTCTCAGGATCAATAGGCATGAACTCCTCTGATAAGCAAACTAGATGGCACTATGGCCATTTCCAAAAATCTGCATTGTTGGCCAGCTATCTGAAAATGAGATAACAGGGAAGAAATAATCAGATTTTTTTCCCATTCATTGTACCACAAGATAATCTTTAATAAGAGATTTTACCCACATTCAGTCAGATTTGCTATTTGGTTTGCTCAACAAACATCTAAGCATGTCTTCTGCTGATTCATCTCTTGGAGCACATCTGAAAACCAGAAGTTTTCCAGAATTCATGAACAGATGAGCAGAGAGAATCAGCAGGAACAGTCTGATCCAAGGCCATTGCCCTCATTCCATGCAATGACTAAAGCGTCACTCACACTGTGCCTCAGATTCTCATGAACAATTCCAGGTTCCCTCTGGAACCAAACAGCTTGGGGAGGCCTGATCTTTGCTTTCTCACCTTCAAGGGAGGGGGGGGTGGAGACTATAAATCACTTGCATTTTTCTTGTCTAGTTTTTTATTATATTTCTGGGAATAGTCCCATTTAGTAGGTAATTCTATTATTTTAAACGAATCAGTGTCAGAATAACATTGAAAAGTTCTTTTCCTCTTGATTCTGCATCACCAAATATGAACTCCAAGTTTTGCCAACGGTAGCAATGTGTAGAAAAGCTTAATGAGAAAAAAAAAACCAAGCAAAGGTTTTTCATATCAGGAGCTTATAAGAAATGTAGTTCTCTTTATGAAGTCCTGGAAATTATAGCTCTGCAGTAATAACTACGATTACTTGGAAAGGTAATAGATATTGGAAAAATGTATAAAAATGAAAAAAATAGATGTGCATGCATGTGTGCAAAATAAAGAAATACAGACTCCTAAAAGCAACAAAATAATATTGTTTTAGCTATATCTGTTACTAGAAGACTTATAGTGTGACAGGAAAAAAGTGACATCTGCAGATTTTTTGTTGAATCCTTGAAAGCATCAATAAATTATATTGCTACATGTCTAAAATCCTAGGTCTTGTCCAGCCTACATCACCACTATGGTGATCACTGCCATTGAAACCCTGAAAGAACTAGCTTTTACACACACACACACACACACACACATCATCATCATCATCATTTTTGTAGGCTTAGACTTCTGGAAGTTGTATCCCTGGCACATTGGGAGGACACCAAGTTAAAAAAGGCTGATTTAAATGATTTACAGACGTAGGTAATATTTCTGTTAGGGTTTGGAAGATCAAATTTGACTGGACTGAAGTTTTCATTTATGTTCAATATATGAAGTCATTCATGGATAAATTAAATATCTACACATATCTATGTTTTTAACAGAATTTGTTCTTTTTAAATAGTCAATTTATTTTGTCTGAAATACTAGGCAGCATGACAATCAGCAGAGTTTTGTGATTTTTCCAGATATGCTTCTTGGCTTCTATGGTAGCCAGGGGTGGGCTGCTGGGGGTTTGCAGGGGTTTGAAAGAACCTCTTGCTAAGAGTCTGCCCAGTTTGGAGAACCCCCAAATTCCACTCCTGATTGGCCCCATACCCCCCGCCCCCCCCCCCCCCCCCCCCCCCCCCCCCCCCCCCCCCCCCCCC
>JANHJO010006323.1:41688-51726 GCA_032468235.1 Pseudoxyrhopus heterurus | reverse complement strand
CTGTAAACTGCTTAGAGAGGGCTGTAAAGCACTGTGAAGTGGTATATAAGTCTAAGTGCTATTGCTATTGCTATATAAGATAAAAGCAAGAGCACACTTGGCTGCAGATGAATTTAATTTTCAATATTTACATAGTTACAAAAAAAAACCCAACCCACAATACAACATTTTCTAAAGTATGAATATCAGCACATGTGGAATCTGTTTCGTGTGAGATCTGGAGAAGGCCGATATTAGAAAAGGTTTGCAGAAAAATATTTGTTTTCTCCTTCCTCCCAATCCTGCCCCTGAATTTACTCAAACTCCAGATGTAATCAGAACCAGCAACTTTGAAGAATAGATCGTGGCGATTAATATGTTAGGTTTTAATTAAAATTACAATTAAAACTAATACTCTGTTCTTGTTTTTTTTTTCTGCCAACTTTTAAGATACGCATATGTGTCCAAAAAAAGACATCCAGGTTTATCAAGACCTTAGCTTACTCCAAAGTACTGATTCTATCGTGTTTTCAATATTATTAGCTGAAATAAATTTATTTGACTCTGAAATGGCTTCTATCCGCGTTCACGACACTCCACGTTTACTGCAGATATATGCAACATTTCTCCTTTAAGCTTCCCCTCTGTGATTATGTGCCATTACTCTTTACCAGAGCAATCTGTGTTTTTGTAAATTACTGTAATGTATCCTTGATAAATTAATAAATAAAACCTACATTAAGGTCCTTGCCAGTCAAAACATTTTACACTTTATATGGGGAGACATATATTGTGTTTATGCAGCTGCCAGCTTCCAAAGTAATAATATTATTATACATCAAGCTTTAAAAACCATCTTGTGTGAAATTTTGCCAATGCTTTAATGGTACTGAAGTGCTATGTATCCTTATTTATTCTTCAGTATTTACTTTGGAGTATTTTCAGTGACAAGAAAACATATGATCAGCCCAGTGGAAAACAGTGTTTTTTAAAGATTCTTCAGCTGAGTTTAATGGAGGCTAAAGATTTTTCTAGACATGATTTTAAATGAGCATTTGAAATTAATCAAGAAATTTGTTTTGTTTGAAATCCAAGTAGCATCAGCTACAGCAAATTAAAATAATCAGAATCATATGGGAGACAGAGAATTCAATTCACCTTATGTATTTATTGGGCTCGACAGGGGTGGGCTGCTGGGGGTTTGCACGGGTTTGGAGATCCTCTTGCTAAGAATCTGCCCAGTTCGGAGAACCCCCAAATCCCACTTCTGGCTGGCCCCGCCCCCCTCCCCGCCTTTCCTAGGAGTCTCCACATGGCCCATTTTGGATCCCAGGTAAGTGCAGGCGCCTCACAGAGGCTCGGGAAGGGCGAAAAATAGGCCTCACGGAAGTTCTGAAAGTCCAGAAACAGGCTCGTTTCCAGCTTCCGGAGGGCCTCTGGAGCCCAGGGCAGGCCGTTTTCACCCTCCCAGAGGCTCCAGGAAAGCCTCCGGAGCCCGGGGAGGGTGACAATACCCCCTCTTTCACTGTGGTGCAGGAGGCTGACTAGGCCACACCCACCATGGCCACGCCAACCCAGCAACCGGGCAGAGAACCCCTTGCTAAAAATTTTGCACCCCACCTCTGATGGTGGCCCTTAAAATACTTCTGTAAATTGAAAACTGGGCAACTCCCAATGATTTCTTAAAGCAACACTGGAAAATCTTTACCCGTGCAACTATTCTTAAACCATAATTCTTTAACTACATGGTGATCTTCCCAAAGGTGCTTTTCAAAAGTTCTAAAGAAGATTTTTGGGTGAAAAGTGAAACCTTTTCTAGGAAAAAATGAGAGTTTTTTCCCCTGAAAAGGAAGTTCACTTGTCTTTTGAAAAGCACCTTTGGGATGGCCAGGATGATCAAGAATCTCCATAGATACATTATAGTCAAACTCTGGGTAAGGCTGCCAGAAAAAGCAACTTTTTGAGGGCCACATGTTTTTCAACCTTGCCTAAAAGGGTTATATTAATGGTGTTAAGCCTTGTAAAAGAATACTGATCTGTCATTAAGGAACTGAAGTGAACATGGTTCAGTTTGATAAGTATCTATAGGAATTGTTTAGTTGTCCCAAAGGTGCTTTTCAAAAGGCAACTGGACTTTCAAATGGGTGTGAAATCTTCTTGGAACTGCTGAAAGGACTGTATTGTAGACATAGATTGTGATGTTGTATTTTAGACCACTGGTTTGAAAGAGGGGTCAAAGAGGCCATCTAAGTTAAATGAGCAGCCCTCTTTCAACAGAGGGGGAAGGATACATCATCATCTATCTCCTGTCTATGACACAGTCCTTTCAGCAGTTCCAAGAAAGTTTTATACTCATTTACACTCTGATTCAAGTGACCCTGAGGTACAGATAAATCTCCAGGTGACCTCAACGACTCTCAGAGAGTCAATGATCGACCTTCAGAATACTAACAACTAGATGACTCCAAGGAATATAAGCCCCTTCATTCCCTACCATTCAGTGAGAATTGAAGAAGCTTCTTGGATGAGAAGCAAAATGTCTTCAAGGAAAAACAAAGAAAAACAAAGAAAGTCCAGTTGGCTTTTGAAAAGCACCTTTGGGACAATCATGACTTGGATGACTGAGAATCTCCATAGATGAGTTGTTTGATTCTAAAATATAACACAAAGGTTGCTGACATGGAATTGACCCAGCTCAGTAGAGTATTTCTTAAGTGTCCGCAGTACTTTCACCCATGTAGTGCAGATTACAGCAGCCTCATCTTTTATCTGTGCCTGTTTGCACATGATTTCAAAGGAACCTAAATTGTAGGAATCATTTTTACTTTTCATTTGTATTTCTATTAACTACTTTAGAAGAAGGTAGCTGTAGAAAAAACATAAATTTTGAAATGTACCTAACTATTGATAGAGAATCATATCCATCATACTTCATTTTTGGTTACATAAAGTGTACGTGTGTGCATGTATTGGCAAAAGGGATATAAGTGTATACATTTATTTGTACAATTCTGTCAGGTGTTTCCACCTGAAATGCACTGAAGGATAAACTGAACAATATAGGAAAAGCAGACTAACCAGAAAAAGATACTTTTCTCAATTTTGTGCAGTTAGGTGTGTTTACAGGCTTTCAGGAGAAGATGTGAACTAGGTGATGAAGCTAAAAGGTTTTATGAATTTTGATGCTTATCTGTCTGCAAAGGAAAGAAATGGACTACCTTGCAAAAGATAGTAGAAGTAGAACAGTGATCAATTTGGGCAGGAATGTGTGTGTGTGTGTGTGTATGTGTGTGCGTGTGTGTGTGTGTGTGTATGACTGGGCACTTGCTGATTCTGTAATTGTCAAATTGTGTTGCTTTCTGTTTGGATTAGAGATTGTAGAAATGTATTTGGTCTTTGCAATCTTAGGGAGGATAATAGAGTTGCTGAGGGGGGACAAATCTCATATAAAATTAGCTGAGTTTAACTTTTTCAGCTGAAACCCTGGGGTCAGCTAGTTTGGTTTTTTTTAGCTATTCAATCCTTCATTGATTAATCACATTTTTCCAGCACCCATCTCACCTAACAGACACTGGATAATTTACAATAAAATCCTGTAGCATGTTTGATTAACCTGTAGATATTGTGCCTACTGCTTACTCTAGTTCATTAAATGTCCTGCTCCAATCCACTTGCTCTGAATGGATTCCCTTCAACTTTTGTCAAAGGCTGTTGCTGTAGTTCTCTTGCCTGTTCATTTAAGGTGAAATTATTTCAGATGTGGCATACTCATATCTGATAACAGCTGAGATCCAGCTCTCCCTATAGAAGGTTATGATAAGGTAATGTATTACCTTTCAGATTATCTAGTGTCATTTCACTAGTATTTCCCACTGAGAGTTTTGTTGACTTTAGTAACTGAGAGACTGCCACTGCCATCATAAGGTAAAGAAATATTACTCCCTTGTTGCACATATGCCGTTCTAGGTAACTTGATTGTGAAAGGTTAATATGCAATGTCACCATGTTCATTTATTATATTTCTCTTCTAGAAAACCTGTATCTAGAATGACGTGCATTACAGACCAGGACTTTTAATTCTGGCTCATTATTTTCTGTAAGATATGGGACACCCATTGCAGATGTAATCAGGAGGATCATAGGTTCACACTATGAGAGTACATTAGGTCCCATTATCATATTTATTAGGGATACAAAGAAGGTAACTCTGGATATGTTTGAATAGTATTAAACACGTAATTCATTAAGAGATTTCTGAATAGGAATCTCCCTCAGTTTAGATTTGGATTTGAATTTCAGGGTTACTAAATGTCACTAAATGTCAGACAAGAGCTACCATTTAACAGTCTACTATTTTTTTTTTCAGACAGATCTTGTAGCCCTATCTGAGATCACATATCTATGATTGAATTTGGGCTGCCTAAATTAGCACTACACAATCATGCTTCCAAGGGACAAAGGAGTTAATGAGGAATAATTTGCTGGTGCTTTAATGTAGTTATCTGATTACTTTTTTATTCTGACTGCTACTGCAACACAAACTTATTATTATCTCAATAGTCAGGTTACACTAGTTTATCTCATTTTCCTTTCACTGATCAGACTGATGTACTCTTATAATGTTATCAGATTTTCTCTAATAGCTGGCAAAATCTATCAGGACCTTTCTAGGAACAGTTCAAGGATGTTGTCCACCTAAAAATATGAAGGACTAAGAAAACTTTCCTTCGTCTCCAATCTTATATAATCTAGAACTGGACTAACTTTATTTCCTCATGTGGAGTATTTATGCCTTCAAATGTCATCTGAAACTCCCCAAACCCCCAACCTTCTATAGATAGTTAACATTTTTAAAAAGAAAAAGAAAATAATTTTTCAGAATAATCTTCTACATCTGAAAAATTCATTATATCCTCTTTAAAGGAAACTAAAACCTAAAATTTATAGGTTCCCCATTCTCATTAACAAGAGGCACAAATCTTGCTTCTAGGCCCAAGTCAAAAATTAGGCAGTCTCAGATATAATATAACCTCCATCTCACCCAAACAGTTGAATGTATCTGTGAAACTTCTATTAACAGCATTCACATTCATAACTATTGCAATAGGTTAATTATGCATTATGTGAAGAAGTGTTTTTTTAAAGCTGATCTAAATCTTCCAGTCAGTTTCACTAGATTCCTGATCCTATTGTCTGCTTTCTTTATACTTTGCATGCTTTCTCCATGCCATGGACGATTTATACAATTCAAGCCTCCCTCTTCAATTATTTTTTTAATATAATCCACTTTCAAATCCAAAACTGATATTCTCCAACGGTTTCAGACTACAATTCTCAGGTGTTGGTAATCTAACATACGGTATCTAAACAAATCATGACCATAAACTGTATATTATATTGTTTTAACAGCATTTACGTCAATTTCACTATAAAATTAATGGATTAAGATACGGGGATAATAAATAAATTAAACTATGAAATAAAATTGAAGTTCTTAAAAAAATAAAGAAAAATAGTGTCTATGAGAATCTAATATTCTTTTCTATTAAAATCTATTCATATAACATCTTACTGTATAATAGAAGAAAGATTGAAGTGATGAGTTTTCTGTTTCTGGTAATTAACATTCTATCTGATTAGATTTGCTTCACATTTTATTTTTGGTAGTTATTATGTAATTGTGTATTAATAATTAGGAAGCTCAAAATGTAATGGTTATTAGTGACACAAAAGTCATTGTATAGATTATTTACACCCAATAATAATTAAGATTGGAGGCTATGGGAAAATAGGAAAAGAAACATTTAACTTTGGACAGAACTTATCTCCAAAATTGATTGATTGATTTGTCAAGGAGAGTTTGCATTCAATCTTAAAGAATCTTTTGAGAACAAACCAGTTAGGAAACCTAGTGAGGACAGAAAGTCAGACTAGACCACACTTTCTGTTTGTGTTCCAGACACATACACATAGACACTTTCAGAAAAGTTGTACACACATGCTGTATTCTTGTAGCACATTTAACTGGTTGGTGGCAGGATAAGCATGTTGTGCAAATCTCAAAACCTTATAATTTAGAAAGCCAGTTCTCACGGATTCAGAATTTGAAGACTTTTTGCAGTGAGAAATGAGTAAGATTACATACTCTTGGAAAATAGCTATGTATACCTTGGCCTTTATTTCTCAGGGCGTATGTTAAGGCAGGGCCATTGTATTGTATTGTTATATACTTTTTCCTTACAATGGGAAAGTTGCTAATCAATTATTTGATACTGCAAAAATATTGATTTTGATCTCCAATAGTTTGGAAGATCCCATTTTTACTCCCAGGCTCAGAAAATTCTATTACAGACATCACTTTCAGTTGTATAATTACAGGGATGGACAAAAAGTATTCTAGCAATGGTTATCCATATGGGTGCAATTTAATAAAGCGGAGTAAAAAAATGGAAGAGAAAGAAAAATGCTAAAGTGAAATGCTAAAGAGGATATGAGATAATCATTACACCAAACCTGTATGCTTTTTTTAAAAAAAAAACTTTTAAATACATTCTCAACGTATGTTCAAAGAAATACTTTTCTAACTAAATGGATTTGTAGAAAGCTAATATCAAATGTACCTTTGTTTTGGAAAATCCTAATGAGTTTTTTTTTTAAATACACTTTGTTCACCCAGCAATGGTCTGTTATTTTGTTGTGACATTCACTGGAGATAGCAGACCAAGGACTTGGACCAGACATATTAGAACTGTGGTGCATTATCTTAAGTTTGAAGGCCAAAATATTTAAAGCAAGGAGAAGGTTTAAAGATTTGTTTGGGATTGGATTTGCAGGATGATCAGTGTTGGAGCAAATGCAATAGTGTTCTGTGCTTTAACATGAATTCTTAAGCTAAATCCATGGTAACTGACTGCATTGTAGAAGCTGTGAACAGAAACTTATTAGAAATCAGGTCAAGGCACAACTGCCCATTTGTGAAATGTCTTTAAACCGAATTAGGCCAGAGACTAAGAATCCTAGCAGGGAATAGCATCTAAGGACTTCACTTTCACTGTGATGATAAAGAGTCATATTATATTGTGTAAAATAATAATACTCTCCAGTTTCCTTATTCTTCAAGTATTTGCCAAATTACGTCTCACAATTCAACTTGCTTCAGTCCCATTAATTGAATGTAGACTCTACAGTCCATGAAGCTAACCCAGCCAGGTTTTCTTGTCTTGGTTGAACTGTTACCGCTTGTAATTTAATCCCCATATGAAAATAAAAGATCTAAAACACACCTCCAGTAGATGCAGAAGTCCACCTGCCATGCATGGCCCTCTTGATGGCCAAAATGGCCTGACACTTCTACCCTTCCTCGGAGATGTGCTAATTTCCATCCACTTCCACCCTTCCCATTCTCAACCAGACTGGGACACTTTTTTCAGTAAGATATCCAAGAATATGTTAGGGAATATCCTTTTTTTACATTGGTGTTACTGTACCTGGAATTTTAAGTCTATCCCCTTGGCAATTGCCTTTGTTTTTTTCAGTGGGGTCTGAAAGTACAGTGGGCCATGCTTTGAAAGCTGGCTAATAAACTGAGCTTTTTAAATTCTTTGTTGCATATTCCTATGCATAAGGCTACTGCCCTCCATTGGCTTTTAAAATTTACAAAGCTCCAAGGCTTATTAAGATGTTGCTAATTAACAGCACCTCTTTATAATATTGAAAAGACTCAACCCTGCAGTCCTCCTGTTGTACTGCCTAGATTTGTGACCAGAATCTGCACGTACTGACAATTGTGTTCCTTTATTGTCTGGCAAATTATGCATTTGTTGATTGGGACTAATTTGCAAACTTCCTATACTCTGGGGAGATTTAATACTTTGTGCTGTCCCAGTGGATAATACTTTATACTCCACCATACATAGATTAACAAACTGCAGCTGTACTTGAGAGTTCTTACAGAACTAAGGCCTGAGTCTATGCATGCTTATATGAAAGCAATCACAATTGTCTCCTATGAAATTTGTCAGGAAATTTACAAAGAATTAAACTGTATGTGTCTTGCCACGAAAAAAGAGTTTAATAATATTACTGGTAGTAATAATAATTCCTATAGAATAGTCTTCCCCAGCCAGATGTCTTCTGGTTATCTTGAAAAAGGCTTCCAAAAGACTATTCTTCCAGTAAAGTGTTGTTTATTGAATTTTGGTTTTTTTGACAAAATTCAACCAATCAATCAATGAGGACTGTAAGATTGGGTCATACGGCTCTGATGCCCAAGAGTTGTGTTATAAAGAGTTGCAAACCGATTTTCTACTGCTGTCTCCAATGTCCATCTTACCTTTTTGCCCTTACTATCTTTCCCATAGCTTGTGCAATGCCCTCTGGAATGTGCTTTGCCCCTACTGGACAGTTGTGGAATGACATGCAAGCAAACTCCCTCTACCTTGAATTTGCCTCATTTGCTAACCTTCCTTCTCCTTTCCTCCTCATCTACTCCTAGCTTGCTGTTGTTTCTTCTACTTTCCCTAAATGCAACTTACTTTAAGCATGCATTATTATTAACATCCTATGATAAAGTTAAGCTATTTAATAACCCATGTGTCAATTTTAGCTAGTTTCTTACATATTTTCCTATGTCTGTTTATGGCGTACATCCAGACTGCACGTTCTCCCCAATAATAATATATTTTACTTTTTGAAAATGATGACAAAAAGTTTTTTTTTTCAAAATAAAAATTAAAAAAGCAAATGGAAAACAAAGGGATGGTTTTTAGTGGCCTCTTTCCTGGCAAATGTTTTAATGGAAAAAAAAGGGACTTAAAAACATTTTTAAAAATGAGAAAGAATTTGAGATGATAAAAGTGTCCCTAGATTGCCTTGTCTGTTCCTTTTTGGTGTGTGCATCTGGTATATTCATCTCTGAAAGTGTGTGGATTTTTTTTTTAAATCAGTAATCAAATGAAAATATTAAAACCCAAGCAGTTGTTCTCGTCTTTCTTCTTGCTGGGAATAAATTGCTCTTTTTTTTTTTTAAGTATGCCTATTTTGATGTCTTTTCTTTTCAAATGTTGGATTTCTGTCTTAGATTTGGTTTGTTCCAATCTGACAACATAAACATTATTGAATTGATTTCTAATTTTTTTTTCTTCTGCCTTACTCTTTAAATAAGGGACTACCTCAACTGCAGAACTCTTTAAAGGAAGAAAAAAATAATTTTTAAAAGTATAATTTTAGCTTCGATTAGATATGAGATTGGGATAAGGATTAGAAATAAAAATGACAAAAATCCCTATATTATTGTATTAGCTTGTCTGAATATACTGGGAACTCCCATTCCTCAAACTGAAAGAAAACTTTGATATTAACTATTGAAAAAACACTGGGAAAACATTCTGGAGACAAAGAAAGTGTGCAGAGCTGCAGTTGAAGTGGCTCCCCTTCCTATGCATAAATTATATTTTCTTTTTTCAATCTGATGATTATATTTAATTTGTATATTTTACTGCTTTTTAAATAGGGAAGTGTTTGAATTGTTCTTACAATTTGAGAACCTTAATGAAACTGTTATAGTTATTGGTTATGATTATATTTCTTAGTAAATTTTGCATGTTGAAGAAGTTGCAGTTTAGGGTTTGTGAGATTGTCAATGTTAGAGTTCTGTTCTTTCTTTTTGTTGATGGGCATGAATATGCTCATTTGTTTTTGTATATTGCCCATCCCTTCCTTACAGCCAGAAGCTCTAATGCTGCTAGATCACTTCGTTCCGCACTTACATGGACATGGCAACTGACTTACACATTCACCCTCATCATCTTCATCTGTGTAGTACACTCATAGATTGTATATCCCTACTTCATTCTCCTGAGGCATCTTTTCTTCCCATGACTCCCCCCTCACTTCCCCACCTCCCTCTCTTTAGCATTGTTTCAAATTTTATGTGCAGTCATCCATTCCTTAAAAGACTCACACCCCAAATTTTATGGAAAAATAAAAAAAAATTCTTTAAGAAAGAAAGAAAGAAAGAAAGAAAGAAAGAAAGAAAGAAAGAAAGAAAGAAAGAAAGAA
>JANHJO010006323.1:15146-28927 GCA_032468235.1 Pseudoxyrhopus heterurus | reverse complement strand
TACATGCTAAACCAAGGGTCCCCAAACCACATGCTGTGGCCCACCACCAGAACTTGGCCCCACAAGTGGGGGGCCCATGTGCACACATTGCTGTGCACACATTGCTTTGCGCAAGCGGCAGGCCAGCGCCCATGCACATGCATGCACAGCTCAACTTGCGTAGCTGTGCACACATGCGTATTCGCACCAAACTGCTGCTTGCGTTGAAGTTGAACTGTGGGTATGCGTGCATACTGGGCCGGTTCCCACCTCCCTCCCTGGGCCGTCAAGCTGCAAAAGTTGGGAACCACTGCTCTAAACCAATGCATCACACTTTTGCTCATATTCTTGGGTTTATGAACAATATCTGGTTCTCAGATACTAATTTACTACTATATAATAAATACCAGGAGGGCTTTGTTAATTTGCTCATTTATTGATTTTTTTTGGATTTGCAAATTTATCAATCGGTTTTCTAAGCATCATAAACAAAATCCCTAGAATAATAATATGTAAGACTTTTAAATTCCAGTAAAAAAAACCAAAGCAAGAAAGAGAAAAAGCAAAGTTGGCACAATAAAAGTAGTCTTTTTAAAAACTAATTCATTAAATTTAGGTACCGCCCCATCTCATTCTTAGAGTTTAAAGAAAAGGTTGATAAAATATAAGAATACATGATATAATATTGATGCAATGCATCCATCCATCCATCCATCCAAAAATAGAAAGCTGTTTAAGCAATTATGGGAACAGAGACTTTAAAAACCTCTCTGTATTGAAGGCTTGGTATTGAAGGCAAATTGAAAAACCATAGACTTAAAAGAAAATACATATGAAGATTCTGGAAAAGATTTTGGGGCACATAAACGGAAGGATGGTGCCATGTTCCCAATCTGTTACTTGTTTTATAGTCCTTCAAATCAATGCAGATAAGCCCAAGCCAGCAGTCTTGATAACACTGCCAAAATTATCATTCTATACCAGTTGTTGTTGACTCTGTTTTGGGCCATTCTAGGAATGACCCAAATGGTTATCAAAAGATCAGGAAATGCTGCAGCTAATATCCAGAAAGGAGGAATGTGGATTACCAGCCTAAATTGGCAAAAGCCACATCACACCGTAAAGCCTTTTTCAGTTGCTAATAAGTGTGATAGGGTTTTCAAAGTTGTTTTGAAAGAGGTGAAATTGATTCTTCATGGGGAGTACAGTGCAGTTGCTTCAGAAATAGTTTGAATGTCGCTCATCTAGTCTGAATAACTATTTAACAGTAATAGTTTTTTCTTCTCTGGGTCAACTCCTTGAGCTTCCTTCAGTCTATTCCAGGAGCCAGGCATAGCCTCATCTTCCTGCAAAAACAAGTAGGCTGCATGTCCTACTGATGAAACTATCCATTTTATATGGAGGCTAAATTTGCATGGGAGGGTGACAGAAAGAATTCCATAGGACCACAAATCAAAGATGCCACATAGAAGAAAAATACCATTACTCTAAATAGCACCAGGTTTGCAGGCTGAAGGTCCCCAGTCTGAGTCTTTCCTCTTCCCTGCAAATCTAGGATCAGACAGTATCAAATTGTAAATGGTTTAGTTTGGGAGTCATGAATAAAATAGCCTAATGTGGTTTAAGGGGGCCTGCTAGAAATAAAAGGAAAGTATGATTCAATCAGATGCAGGTCCATGACATTTTTCTTAATATCTTGATGCTCTTCTCCTTGAAAGATTGATTTATAATTGAGTGGGCAAGAAACTCACTAGCACCCCATTTTCCCCTGTTTTTAATAGCACTATGGAAACTGTGGCAGGGTTCCATTCTATGTGCTTCACTAACTGAGAGTCAAATAGCTCTTTTCCATATAAGGCACACAAAAAAATCCTTCCCCATGGACCTTGTTGGGAGTGGATTTGAGATTCTTGCTCCCAGATGCTCTCCAGAGAGATGAATGCCTATTGAACAAAGCTTGGATAGCCTTCCTCTTTCCTGGAAAAAATATATATTAGCTCACTTTTGAAAATGTGGGGTGGCCGAGATCCTTCGTTTTTTTCACACCAGAGTTCTTGTTAACACGTCATTATTCTTTTCATAGCATTTTCTGGAATCATCATGTTTTTATTCTAGGGAGTGTTGCAAAAAGAGAGATGGCTGCCAGGATCACGCATGCATTTTTTCCATCTAATACCACCCAGCAGCACAGGAATGAATCTTGCTGTGAACTTGGAAAAGAGCCTTTACTTTTGAGTGATGTGCTAGAGAAATTTGCTGAACTTCTCATGGCTACAGTGCTTAGCGTATCTTAGTTACAAGGTGGCCAAATAGTATGTAAATTGGTTGCTTGTCTTTCATTCCCCAGTTACCTCTCTTAGCTATATAAATTTACTTGGCTTTGTACTCAGCACATGCAGCCATGGGAGACAGTTAAGTAATGGAATGATTGTCAAGGAAAATAATAACAACAAGAACAAGAATAACAATAAGGACCCTGCCTTCAATTGCATTTTATAGGAGCAAAACTGGTCAAAACCACCATAAAAATTTTAAGCCTAAAAAAGCAAAATCTTGTGAAGTAAAAAAAAAAATAGAAAGCTGTTTGAGGAGAAGAAAATTTTCCAAAAAGTGAAGGATAGATTTCTGCAGGATTTCTGCTTGGTTTCATCAAGCTCAAGATACAAGAGAAAAAGAGAGTATGTTGTACATACAAATGTTGGAAGAAGACTATGTCTTCCTTTCCCACTCAATGCGTAGTTTGAATTGTTCTCAATTTGTTTTGAAAAGACCATGAATTGAACTAGAGCTATCATATCTGATAGCTGGATCACCACTAGATAGCAGTAAAGACAAACATAAAACTCTAATTCTTTGCTACCACTTTGTGGCTGTCTGGATTTTTGCAGTCCAAATCTGGTAGCATATATAGAACAGGAATTCTGTTGGTTTTGTTGTTGTTGTTGTTGTTCTGTCCATTGCACATTCACCAAAATGTGAAAAACAAATTTCATAAGCACTTTGTTTTCACTATTAATGCAGTCCAGTGAAAGCAATTGGAACCCAGAAAAAATTGGAGAAAGTATATAGAATTAATTTCCATAGTGGCAATCTATCTGAAAGGCTGTCCCAAAGATGTTTTTTCAAGAGGAAACTGGACTTTCTTGTTTTTCTTTGAAGAAGTTTCTTTTCTCATCCAAGAAGCTTCTTCAGCTCTGACTGGATAGTGGGGAATGGAAGGATTTATATTCCTTGCAGACTAGCTGGTCATTTGCATTCTTTTAGAGAGTCATTGAGGACACTTGAGGGTTTGACTGTGTCCTCAGGGTCACCTGAATAGTGCAAATGGGTGTGGAGCCTTCTTGGAACTGCTGTTGTGGAGCTGTGCTTTCTGTAAGATGTTTTCTGCTCTGTGTCCCTTCACAGGGCAGAAAACTGCATCTCAGGGCAGAAAACTGAAACTGAAGTGCAAATGGTTCCTGTAGTCTGCAATTTTTAGGACATCCATTCATACTCCCATACCATTCGAAGAGTATTCATCCCAAAGCAGATTGCTAAATGTCTATAGCAATTCTTATCATCCAAATCATGGCTGTCCCAAAGGTGCTTTTTCAAGAAGCAACTGGATTTTCTTGGGGGGGGGGGAGTTTGAAAAAAAATTGCAGACTACAAGAACAATTTGTGCTTCAGCCTGAGATGCAGACAATACAGAGTCATCCTCAACAGCCTGCACCTGTATTCAACAATTAACAGACATAGAGCAGAAAACATCCTGCAGAAAGCACAATTCCACAACACAGTCCTTTCAGCAGTTCTAAGAAGGCTGCACACCCATTTGCACTATTCTGGTGACCCTGAGGATGCAGACAAATCTCCAAATAGCCGTAATGACTCTCTAAAAGAATGCAAATGACCAACTGTTTTCAAGTAATTTGAATCCTTCCATTCCATATTATCCAGTCAGAGCTGAAGAAGCTTCTTGGATGAAAAGCAAAATGTTTTCAAAGAAAAACAAGAAAGTCCAGTTGCTTCTTTAAAAAGCACCTTTGGGACAACCATGATCTGGATGACTGAGAATCTCCACAGATATCTGAAAGGCTGTAGATTTCCCAGTTATGTTGGATTTCACTTTCCATATTACTCCAGCCAGACATGTCTTTAAATTACAGCATCAATGTAAATCAATTAATATAAAAGATGTTTGCACTTTCAAATAAAGCTATTTCTAATTACCTCCAGTAAATTATCATTTACCTTAGACAAGGAGACTCAGGTCTTGCCAATAGAAAAACTCTAATTCTAAAAGGTGAATTTACTAGATGCCAACCTGTGGACTAAATCCCCAGATGAATCTAAGGATTGACTATTTCCTCACAAGCTCTATTATGATAACATCACTCAAGGTCTCATTTATTTGCTCATCATGATATCATCTTGATATATATAATAATATCCTTCTGCTGCTTCTGTAAGAACAAGCAGATCAATTCCTATGTAACAGAACACATGAATATAAATCTGATTCCAGTTACAGTAATATTTGAAATCTATTGAAGATCATCTCAATTATTCAAGGCATTCAGGTCTCTTAGAATTGGAGAACAGGATGAGGTGGTAAGAATGCTATAATGTGTCATAAAAAGGCAAGAATGCCAACTGTGAATGCTTATAGATTTTTAAACAAATCACTTCAATGAATAATTGCTCATCAGGGATAGCAGTTCTGTTTCCTGTTCAATTAGTTTTCTGTTTGGAGATCTTTCCAAAATGAAGGCTGATATTAAACAGCAAAATCTATTCTCCCAATCTCTGTTTTCTCATTTTGTTTGCATGCAGGTGGAGCCCAGGTCTCCATAAATTTTCAAAGTGAGACTCCCATACGTAATTCCTCCTATGAGCCAAATCAATTAGGTTTAATTCAGGCAATTCAAGGTGTGAATTTATTTTCTGCTACAAATGCCAAGAAATATATTATCAACAGTTTACCATAGTTATAAAATCCCTAAAGTTATTTGAAGCAGTTAACTTAACTTAAGCTTATGTCATGAATTAATTATATTTACATTCACCTGTATAAAAGTAAAATATTTTTAAATGAAAAATGTAGTTTTAGGCTTTCAGGATGTGTGTGTGTGTGTGTGTGTGTAGTAGTAGTAGTAGTAGTAGTAGTAGTAGTAATAGTAGTAGTAGTAGAACTGGAATAATCTTAGAAGGAATATTCTTCCTATAGAGGTTAAATCATCAGGCTAGATACCAGGAGACTGAGTTCTAATTTCACCTTAGGCATGAAAACCAGCTAGGTGACTGGGCCAATTACTGCCTCTCCCCTTCCCTCAACAGGGTTGTCATTGTGGGGAAAATAAAATGAGGAAGCTGAGTTATTTATAAAAATAATAAAGGCAAGATAATAAATAAATGGTATAAATAAACGATAAATCAATGGTAAAGGCCCTTTGCCATTTCTGCATAACATTGCTTTTAAATCTTTTATTATTTATTTGTTTGTTTATTTATTCCATGTAAATGTGTATGTGCGTATTTGTGTATAACCCTTTATTTACCTACTGATATATTCTAACAGAAATCTACAAAATTTGCAAAAGTTCTCCTCACGGTGAATAAGTCAGCAAACACAAGAGGTATGGTGAGGAACAGTTATTATTAATAATGCAGTAAAAGAATCCATATCTTGGAAATCCAAGATCGGGAAAATACGGTCTTACTTGAATTATAAATGCTTCATTGTAATTCATTTGTATCAAAAGAAGCAGGATGCCCATCCAATACTCTCTATTATCAAGGACATTTTTATAGAGAGAGATGTTTAAAATACAGAAGCAAATATCTCTTTAAAAGTCATTTCACTCTTTCAACCTTCCTTCCTTTGCTGATTTTATTTGTTCAGTAGCTTAGAAAATATTTTTACAAGGCATAATTAGAAGAGAAGAGGCAACAAGAAAAGGCTTCATTTTACAGTACCCACACACATACGCACATGCACACACTCACACACAGAGACCCATTGACATCACATGCCTATGACCTAATCTCAGGACAGAAATATAAACCATATGGTAGTAACTGCAAAAAGTCACTGTTGAGATAATCTTTCTACATATGAGATGCTGGTATTCAGGTCAACACTTTGAAAGATAGCTTGAAGTGGAGTTGCCAAGCCTCTTAAAGTTTAAGATGCTTCTGGCTGACTTTGCTTTGGCGTAAGCTTCCCTCACCGTAGGCAACATGATGAAGTAAGAATGATTTAATCTGACTTTACTAGAAACCATATGTTTTCATTTTCCAGACAAGTGAACTGCTTCTTGTTTAGACTTTCCTTAATTCATCTTCCTGCATGACACTATAATCAGAAAGGATTACAACAATGAGGGCATTGCACCAGAGAAATCTAAGAATGCGTATAGGAACCAACTAGAGTTGTTTGGAGTCAGGGTAGCAGCCTAAATCAAATAAATTAAATTAAATGTTCAAGAAACTGACACATTTGGGTAGTAATATTAATGTAGGGCTGTCTTCCTTTCCAGTCACAGCTTGTGTTTTGTAAAAAAAATAATAATAATAAATCAACTCATCTTGTTTTCAAGACCCTTTTGCTTCTTTTCTTCATCCCATCAGCTTTCTACATTGAGCCCCAAATGACTTCTAAGCTCATCGCAATATCCACTGGCTGTAACATCAGGAGTCTGGGCTTGCTTTTGCCAATCTGGTGGTTTTCAGGCAGGTTAGGGCTACAACAAGCATGAAATCTAGGAATTTTGTTAATTGCATGTCATCAGGAAACCACCAGAATGGTAAAGAGTAGTCTGCAGTATCAAGTGATGAATGGCCTGTTGTAGATTATGTCAAAAGGGGGATTTTCATATTGCTTCCTGTTCCTTGAAAGATCTATTCAATGGACTAAGAAGATACATACTGCAGTGAATTAAGAGCAGCTGGTGATGATTCAGGTAACATAACATGCTAAAGGTTAAGGCTTTTCTTCTTCAGATGTCATCATTTTTGCAAGATTATAACAAGTGTCCGCATGACTGATGAAAATTGGTGGAATCTTAGAATCTTAGTCCTTAGTCCTCAATTTACAACAGGAATTGAGTCTGGAATTACAGTCATAAATCACACCAGTCATTAAGAGGTCACCATGTACCCGAACCCAATTTTACAACCCTTTTTTTTGTAGCTGTCATTAAGCAAAAGTCCCAGTCACTAGGCAAACATGGTGGTCATTAAGTGAAGCCATTTTAGCTAAAATGACTAAACCAAAAGTAAACGCCGATTTCCAGCAAAAAGATGTCGTAAATTGTAGTCATGTGAACACAGGATGCTGCAAACTGCTGTACATGCAGGCTGGTTGCCAAGTGTCCCAAACATGATCATGTCACCATGAGGGAGGAGGGCAGCCATTGGAACTTTGAAACCGGGTCATAAGTAGCCCTAAGGAGGTCTTTTGTAACTTTGAATGGTCGCTAAATGACCAGTCGTAAGTTGAGAACTACCCGAGAAAGCTGGAAGGGAGGAGGGGGAAACTATGTTGTAGGTGGAGTTCTTATTTCTTACTTTCACTTCTTAACAGCTCTTCCCATCAGGAATGTTGTCCTACTATTCGGCCTGGATCTGCCTTTTTAAAATCCTTTTGTTTTTCTCCTCTCCTTGGTTCAAGAAAGAACAGCTCTCCTCTTCTTGCACGTGACATATTTTTAGATATATATAGAAATCTGCTTAGATATTTGTAGAAGTCCAATAATTGTTCCATCCAGTGTCATTAACCATTCTTCATAGAGCTTGATTTACCCTTTACTATCCTGCTAGTTCTGCCTGGATCCTCTCAACTTCTCCATTTGGTACCCTGAAAGGAACAAAGTAGTCCAAGTGAAGTCTGTGCAGCTTGGTGTCATCTGTAAATTTCCATTCAATTTATTCTTTATAAAGATGCTGAATAGCACTGGACTGAAGCAGAGCCACAGAGTTCCCACTTAGTCGTTCCCTTCAGATTAATTCAGAACTATTTATGAATATCAGTTACATGCAAATCCACAGCACTATAATATCCTCTAGCATCCATTTATCCATCACACTCAAAAACAAATGGGGAGAGGGTATTTTAATTCCTTTTAACAGGAATATGAATTATGCATACATTTATGCAATTTATTCAAAACTGTCCATGATATATATTACAAAATTACAAAGAAGTTCAAAAGTTCTCCAGGCTCAAAATCCAAGAAGTGCAAATTAGAGCATTTTTATTAGGGTCATAGACCAGCATTACAAATAAAAACATTAAAAATAATAATAATAAAAATTTAAAACAAATTAGATCTTTTTTAAAAAATTCACTAGACTCTTCTTCCTAAGGATATACAGTAGAGATATATAAATTGCCTTCTAAGGAGCCTCATCTATAAATAGCTTACTTCCTCAGATACAAGCCAGATTTAGCATCTATCAAATTCACCACATGGATCAGCCAATTTTCTCCATATGCCATACAAGTATCATGTTGTAGTGTGCAGATTTTTTTACGCTTGTTTCAGAGGTACAGTATGAAGTAAACACCTCCCACCACCTTGGTGTTTTTATGCAGCTCCAATTTTGCCTGAACCTTGACTGGCAATCATAAACCATAAATTAAAACATTCTCATTAGTGGAGCAAAGGGCTGACAGGCATAATAGGCGAAGCTCTCAAGAGCAGCCTCTGGGCTAAGGAAGGTTCGGCATTTAAAATCCTCTATTTATTAATATTTTAAGAAGGGAGAAAAATTGACACACAGAAAGTAAATACAGTGTGGGTTTTATGTTAAGAACATTTCTGCTTCAGAGCAGTTATCTCTCTTTGCCAGAATTGCCCTAGGGATTAAGATAGTTTTTAGGGATCAAATACCTTGGAGATTTATTGTAGCACTGACTGTTTACTCATTCATATTAAAATACAGAATTTAGCTTACTTCTCTGAGTATTCCACTTTGCACTCTGTAACTCTCTGCATATATAATATCTCCCTATACACACAAATTTTCCCTTTTTTCATGCTTTCCTCTTCCTCATGTACCAACTACAAATTACATTCTTAATGTCCATTGCTGGAGTGGGAAAAGATTGGTCTCTATTTATATTTTTCAATACACAGCAGGTTAATGGGCGGGGGGGGGGGAATCTAACCCAACTGGGTTCCATTGCAGCAATAAAATGGTATTTATAATCTATTTAAGTAAGGATAACTGTTTAGAGTTATGAGAAACTGCAAAACTCCAGATGAGCACTAGATGTCAACAAAGAGTTATATTGTTGTGTATCTTTTTGTTATCATCTTGTCATCTAAATCCTTGCAACCCAGATCTAGTACAGCTATTGACATGCAGTCCAGATGGAGTCATCAAATACATAAAATAAGACCGTGTCTTGAATGACACAACATTTTCTGTTTTGAGACAAAGAACAAGATTGTACCCATGACGTCTCCTGTCTGAAAGTAAACTGAAGTGGCAGTGGAATCCTTCCTGAACATTTGCGCTGTCCCGCTCACTCACACACACACTTAACTCTGGTTTAGTGAGTTTATTAATATTTCCCAGCAATTCCCTTCACCAAAAAACCCAGAACAGTCCCAATTAAGTCCAGCCACGAGCAGCCCAATGCTAGTCCACAGAGCAATGGCCAAAGAGTCCACAAGGCTCTTGAATTTTTTTCAGTGAAACTAAATCCATCAGGCAAACTTAAGTCCACAACACAAGAGAGTTCAACAGGGCAAGAAGAGTCTAGAATTTCCAAGGTATAATCCAAGTCAAGGCATGGTGTCAATTCAAAATAAGGCAAGAATGATGATGACCAGAAAACACACAGCTAGGAAACAAAAAAGTCATTTCCAGCATCACCTCCATCTGTCTGCTGTATTAAATAGCTAGCTTCCAGTGCAGCCCATGAAGCTTTCTCCTCTCAAGTAGTCTGGCTGACCTTCTCTGCTCCTGCCTTTTCTCAGCCCTACATGTTCTTGGATCAGGGGCAGAAGGTAGTTCCATTTCCTCCTCCTCCTCCTCCTGGACCAGTTGCAGCTGCATGTTTTTCCCACCTGGAGCTTCAACCAAATGTCCACAGATGGGTGCTTGGAGTCATCAATCAACTCAGCTCCTGATGTGCCAGGAACTGGTTCAGCCTCCCCTGAGCTGACATCTAGGGAGGTATCTGGGGAAGTGTCCAGGGAGTCATCACAACAAGGGTGATGTTGTTAAAACTATCCATTGCATTGAAGGCAGCAGGTAAGTGTAGAGTTCCTACAATGCTGAACCATATTTAGTTCTTTCCTCCACCATCTTTGTTGCCATCTCCTGAAGTCTACCATCCAAAGCATCCATCCACTTCAACTTACTGGTAGGATGGATTCTGATTTCCTCCCACTGACAGTATGACTTCAGGAACTATTACTTTACTGAAAAAGTATTAAAGTACATCAATGAACCCTACTGGAGAAAGAAATTAAGCCACAGCTCATCATGGGATGAGACTTTACAAGGAATTTTTAAAAAAAGAAAAAGGAAGTTTTTTTAAAGTTAAAGAAGCAAAGATTCAGCCATTTCATCAAATTAAGTACAATCCTATTTATATACAAGTAATGTAGATATAAGGGGATGTGATAGCTTAGTGATTAAGGACGCTGAGCTTGTCAGCTGGAAAGCTGGCAACTCAGTCTCAAGATCTGAGTGCCGCATGATAGGGTGAGCTCCCATTACCTGTCCCACCTCCTGCCCACCTAGAAGTTCGAATGCATGCAAATGCAAGTAGATAAATAGGTACCACTTCGGTGGAAAGGTAACAGTGTTCCATGTGCCTCAGTGTATAGACATGTGGCCACATGATCATGGAAGTATTTTCAGACAACACTGACTCCCTCAGCTAAGAAAAGGAGATAAGCATTGCCCTCTAGAGTCAGACATGACTGGACAAGGGAAACCTTTACCTTTAATTTAGATATGATGTACAAATGTTAAGTGGTATGTTCTTGATATTTAACCTTTTCAAACTTGTTAGCTGGAAGACATGCACCTAGTGATTTTACCAAATCAATTAAACAATGAAATTGCTCAGCTAAGTCCAATGGATCTATCTCTATGACATATACAGGCATACTTCCTATGCACTATGGCAAATTTTCAACTTTTGTCTGGGTGAGAATTCACAGGAGACAAATGGTATACATGATGTCACACACATTATGAAATCATTCTGCAAATGAAGTGAATTATATATTTGGCATCATTCGAGGAATGACATCATAATGTCCATGATGTCCTGCTGTTTTTAATGGATGTTCATGCTTAACATGCTGTCCTGCTCAATGTAGCAGCTTACAGTATATCTTACAGACATGGGAACTAAGCACCTATTTGCCAACATTCCCCCTTCCTCCTTTTCGTGACAGAGAGGGGGGGGGAAATCCTGTCTCAGGACCCCATGTCTGCACATCTGATGAAACGGACTGTGATCCCCTTTCTAGATATTTTAATACTTAAATACTTAAGATACCGGTAATTCTTAAATGCCACAAGACCTTTAGTCATTTTTCTGCAAAAGAATAACACAGCTGACCCATCTGGCAACATATATTTTCTAGCACCTGGAAATACCAGCTTTTTATTACAGCTTCCACTCCTGTGCTGTCAGCGTTTCCTGCCAGTATCCCACAAATCCTATCATTCCCCGGGGTTCAATCCCTAATCCGTTCCAGCAGCTTTTCACTGCTCTTATGCTCACAGATTTTGCTGAACCATCTTCTTTTTTTCTTTTTGCCACTTCTTTCTCTGCCATGTGCTGGGAATGTTAAGATACGTGGCTTTCGTAACATCTCCATTGTCTCCTCAGTAAGGCATTTTAAAGGATTTCAAGCAGATGGATCAGCTTTGGTCTGCCTTTTATAGACTTTGGTGGCTTGCTGCTCAAGATAAATTGTCTTCTGGAAGCAGATGTATTTCCCATTTCTAGCAAGCACTGGGAAGCCAGCACTCTTGGCTGCTTGGTGCCACAAATCTTCAGGATGAGCTCCAGTGGTGCATTATTGCTCTGTTTCTCATGCAGGAGAATTTTGCTGCAAGCTATGTTTTCTCTGGCTGTAGGGACAGGTACAGTTTATGCTGTGGTTTTCCTAGAGATAAGAATAATGGCTTACCCTCCTTTTCCTGGCATAGTGGTTAGAATGCAGTATTGCAGGCTAATTCTGCTGACTATTGGCTGCCAGAAGTTTGGCAGTTTGATTCTCACCGGCTCAAACTTGACTCAGCCTTCCATTTTTCCGAGGTCAATAAAATGAGGACCCAGGTTGTTGAAGGCAATATGCTGACTCTGTAAACTGCTTAGAGAGGGCTGTAAAACCCTGTGAAGCGGCATATGTCTAAGTGCTATTGCTATTATCTCACACATTTGGAGCCAATAGGAGCAATTGTGGCAATAAAGATGAAGCAAGCTTCCCAGGCATGTGTCTGGAGATGTGGTATCTTTGGGAGCATATGAGAAGATGTGAGATTGTTTCAGTGACTTAAATAAGCCTTCGCTTCCCCTCCTCCCTGTCACCCACCACCTTTGCTTTCGTTGCTTGTGGACAGGCTTGGCAGAGGCATGTCTGCTTGCAGCCTCTTGTGGTCAATGGGTGTATGATTTTAGAAAATGCCAGGATTTTATCAGCACCTTTCAAAATGATAATTAGGATTCTTTGCAGATGCTATTTTTTTTCTGCCCTTTTTATTTCCAATAGCAGGTGAGAAAGAATTTAGCATGTCTACCACATGAAGGATTTGCTGTAGCTACTTTAACTCTGTGTGTGCCTAGAATTATTGTGAGTTGACTAGCCCACTGCTTACATAAGTTGACCTGCATGCACACGCATGTATGCTCCAGTCAGCCACTCATGCAGGCCAATTCCGAATAGGCCACAGCCCAGTAGTCAGCCACAGCCCAGGGGTTGGGGACCCCTGGTTTAGAGCAATTTCTTCTTGGGGGGGGTATACACACAGCATATTGAACCCCCTCCAAGATCCAGTTAAATATGACATGGGAATGATGCCATTGTCTTGGAACTAATTCTGTGCAATCAGCATTGAAGGGTAGATGCAGTCAAGTGCATTTGAAGACATACAAAAACAGATGGCTCCTATTGCTAGATGTGGCTTCAAAGACTTGTCTGTGTATTTGGATTCATAGATTATTACCACTGTTGTCATTTTAGCAGTCCCTCTTCTCTGCTGGAAAGAGGCCTCTGCTCAGTGACAGAGTATCTCTTTCTCACAGCCCCAGGTCTGAGAACCAGCATCTCCAGCTAAAGCACTCTCAGTAGCAGCAAGGTTAGAGAAGACATCTGCCAGAGAGAAATTACCAGCCAGAGTAAACAGTAGTAGCTGATTTATTTAAAAACAAAAACCAGAAAGGGAAACTTGATTTGAATTTAATGAATGTACCACAAATGAACAGCCAAGAACAAGATCTCCAGGGTTAGGCCATCAGACCAAATTGGAAGTGAGAAGTACAGTTTTTGGTGAGCCTTCTCACACACAAACTTAATAAGTTTGCTTTGCCATCTTTTAAAGTAATTGAAATAATCCACATTATTGTCTGAAAATGGGAGAGGGACAGGGCACAAGACATACTGTATTTACATATATACCAGTATGTACATACACCAGTAAGTGTATAACAACCTTTATGCCATGGATATAGCATGGTACAAGAACTAGCATTACTAGACACGCACACACACACATACAGAGAGAGAGAGAGAGAGAGAGAGAGAGAGAGAGAGAGAGAGAGAGAGAGAGAGAGAGAGAGA
>JANHJO010006320.1:15028-29621 GCA_032468235.1 Pseudoxyrhopus heterurus | reverse complement strand
CCGGGGGTGGGCGGGGCGAGCCAAAATTTCCGCTACCGGTACGCCCGGACCGGGGCGTTCCGGCTCAATCCCACCACTGCATTAAATACTATCAAGTACAGGACAAACATGGAAAGTCACACATGATAAGCTGTTGATCCAGTCCACATAGTATATAATTGATGGAGTGGTGAACATGGGAATGTCTTTTAATGCAGGGGTGGGCTGCTGGGTGTTTGCAGGGGTTCGGGTGATCCTCTTGCTAAGGGTCTGCCCAATTCGGCGAACTCCCAAATCCCACTCCTGGCTGTCCCCATCCACCCCGCACCTCCCAGGAGTCTCAATGTGGCCCGTTTTGGATCCCAGGTAAGTACAGGGCCTGCACAGAGGCTCTGGAGGGCAAAAAATGGGCCTCCCGGAAGCACCGGAAGTCGAAAAACAGGCCTGTTTCTAGCTTCTGGTGGGCCTCTGGAGCCTGGGAGGGTGAAAACGCCCCCCACCACTGTGGTGCAGGAGGCTGACTAAGCCACACCCACCATGGTCATGCCCACCCAGCAATGGGGCAGCGAACCCCTTGCTAAAAAATTTTGCAGCCCACCCCTGTTTTAATGTATAGCTTTTTTTTATTGCTGCACAAATTGCAGTTAGTATTTTTTTAAAAAAGAGCATAGTTACTATGCTCTTTTAAAATAATCATTGAGTACAGATGACAAGCCAAGCAAGAATGGCTAGTTCCTTCCAGAACATGTTACTTTAATACTGTCAAGATTAAGTTAGGACTTACTTTCTGGGCAGGAAACTGAAAATCTTACAAAAGTCACTGAAAAATATCTGTCTGATTCTGGATCTAGTCAAGAACAGGAATGAACAAGTCAAATCTCTCTCGTGAACCCCCTCGAGTGATCTCTGACCAGAGAGGCTGAAAATTGATGACATGGTTTCTAGACATTTTGAGGCTGGAAAAATTAAAAATTAGAATTCATGCCTTGGAATAGGATTAAAGATTTTTAAAATGAAATTTAAAACTTCCTCCAAGAAAAAAAAAATCCTCAGAATATCTTGCTTCTCTCCACCTTGAATTGAACTGAATTCGTGAAACAATGTACAGCCTAACAAATCATGCTCAGCCCCTAACCTAGAGAATTGTGTAGTTTTTGTCACAGAAAATACCTCTGAGTATGCTATGATCCTAACAGTTGATCCGAAATCTGGATAGAGTTGATTAATTAATTAAAATTACAGAGTCTGTATTGAAAGGAAAAGGCTTCCAGTGGAATACCTTGATGTATGGGTCCTCTGTTGAAAAAGCCATGCTCAATGGCTCCTTGTTCTCTATGTCTAACCTCTCTTTTTTTAATCTAATAGATAATCCTTCTCTCATTTTTTCCCCCTCCATCTGCATTCTAATGGCTTTCTCAGTGCATATCAGTCAGCATTTGGAAGCACGCTTTTCAAATGAAATGGGATTTTCTCAAATTTTGAATGGGATTTTGATGCCCAAGTACCAATGACTTACATCAAACTTGGTCTTTTTGATCTTGAGGGCAACATTCAAAATTCTTAACTATTGGTTACAATTCCTGAACATTATTGACTGTTACTCAAACCTGGTTGTTTGAAATGGTTTTTTCCCCTCATTCTTTTGCAGTATCACATGGCAAATTACTTTCTCCTATATTGCCGTGAGCATTCATGAGGGGTTAAGCTCTGGTGTTATTTTGTTTGTTCTTTATATTTTTACCTTTACCCAAACCCAAATATTACACAAGTTGAAAGGAGACTAGTGGATAGGTTCAGACTATATAGCCAGCTGCTGTATTTGTGTATATCTGTTTTTGACTTCTTGAATATTAACAATACAAAATAGCAATAGCACTTAGATTTATAGACTACCCCATAGAACTTTACAGCACTCTTTGTGTGGTTTATAAATGTCAGCATATTGCCCCCAACAATCTGGGTCCTAATTTTATTGACCTCAGGATAGAAGGCTAAGTCAACCTTGAGCTGGCCAGGATCCACCTCCTGGCCGTGGGCAGAGTAAGAATAATAATAGATTACTAAATTTCATTTTGATGTTAACTTGATTCATCTGTTACAAAGAAAATCTCTGTATATGCCTCCTATGAAGACTACAAAGCAATAAACAGATATGTAACTTTACTGTTGTCAAGAAGACATCTTTATCTTAGCTTGCCTCATGTCTTTTTTTCTTTTCTGACCAGCATTGTTAATGGAATGCTAACATCTTCTTTTATTATATTCTACTGCGCTGTCAATTTGTAGCTTGCCTTATAGTCTGATCATAATACTACGATTGTATATGGCGTGTAAGTGTTCAGAAGTGCCTTAAACATGGGCAGATACCAAATTAGCTACTGATCTCAAGCATCTACATTTGGAGTAAATATTCTTCTTTTGGGAATGAGAAAGATGCTTTACAATCAGGAGTTGTTATGGAAGCACTATGTCATGTTAATGAAGCTCTGTGTCACTTTTACAGCATGATATGTCATGATAAGTTATCCAAAGTGCCTGTCAGCTTTGCTCACAAGATAAGCTTTCATTTTAAGACAAGACTAAAAAAACCTTTTTTTTCATCCATTCAGAAAACACTTGAAACTTAAAAGAAAAAGCCCTCTTTTTATATATATAGTAGAGTTCTAATTAGGGATATATTTTAAATATCAAAATGTTTTGTAGTGTAAGGTTGTAATCATGCCTTTCTTTCAAACTATTTAGACCTCTATGCTTGCATATGGAGCCAGATTCTAATGTACAAGTTGCCTTACTGACTATATTATCTACTGACTATATTATCTACTTACTGACTATATAGACAGCATTTTGACCTCATTGGTTTGGATAGACTACAACCATTTTGAAAAGGGATTGCTGAGTTTAATTTCCTGACACTTACAACAATTAATCAGTGGAACAACTTGGCTCCTGAAGTTCTGGGTGCTCTAACACTGGAAGTATTTAAGAAGAGATTGTTCAACCATTTGTCTGAAATGGTATAGGTTTCCTGCTTGAGCAGGGGTTGTAGTAGAAGACCTCCAAGGTCCCTTCCAACTCTGTTATTCTGTTACTGTTTTCAAAGTTGATTCAAACTAAAAAGCAAAATCTTACAAAATCTTTATTAGCAAGGAATCAGGTTACAGGAAATTCAGCAAATGAATTATTATTCATACAGATCTAATTTATCCTCTGAAATGTCTTAAGGTGGAGCCTGATTCTGTTTCCTTTTAATGATGTTCCTATGAAATAGCAAACAATTCGACCTCTTCAGATAAAGGAAAACCTTGCATCTGTTCATCAAAGTAATATTTTGCATCTGTTCTTTAGACAGTGAACTTAGTGTTACAGTCATTTCTCAGACCCAGGTCCTTTTCACACAAATGGAGGATATTCATGCTAATGATTGGCTTAGTTCAGTGCTATTGGTACTGTCCCGATTTACAGAGTTCAATTTGTTTGGATTTTTAGCAACCATGACCATTGCTGGAAGTTGAACGCCATACATTCAGAAGGTGGCATGGATGGAAGATGCTGTAGGTTTGAGAGTGGAAGTGTATTCGAGTTGAATGGATTAAATAGAACTCAGGGGGTTTTGCATTCTTGATGGATAACACAATTTAGAAATGTCCTGAAATACCTTTGGAAAAGAATGTTACAAGGACAATTAATTTAAAATTGTTTTCCAATTCATTTTCTGAGGAACAAATATCACCAGGCAAATAGAGCATGACTGAATAATTATTTATACTGTGCTTCTAGGTTCAGAGGAACCCATTACTACCCTCAGTGTTCCTTATTTACATGCACCTGTCGCACTATTAACACCTCATTAAGGTACGCACCTGCTGTGTTTCATATTTAAGTCCACTGTACCACAACCATTAACCTGCTGTATTTCATTAGGAGGTACTCAGCACAATGATGGCACTGAGCACAGCTCATTAATGGGTCACATTGCCACTCAAAATTGGTTTTCTGTAGGAATCTCCTTTGGGTTCAGATTTCCTTTTATTAGCCATTGATTTTGTATTAAATATTTTCCCAGAAAAAAAAAAAGAATATATAACTGGAACATGAACAACTTAAAATTCAGCTTCAACAGCACAGTTTTAAGCACTGCAGAGTAATAATAGGAAAAATGTAATGCCTTAAAGTGAACTAGTAAAGTCAGCTTAAAATGCCACAGCTAAAGGTTCTGAATATGCTAAGAGTTTTGGCCTAAATAACAGATCTCCTTTGGGTCTCCATCTACTGCATTAAAAAAATGGCCATTGCAGGGAAAAATTAAAGCAGACAACTCTGTATACTTTGAGCACCCATGAGCTAATTTTTGTGAGTGCAAAGACTGCAGAAAGACAGGTTCAAATGTCCCAGGCCACAAGCTTGTTGGCTGACTGTGGACCAGTCACACAAACACAACATTGTATGTCACAGTATTGTTATGAGAATGCAGAATGGAAAAGAACACTGTATGCTAGCCTAACACCTTTGAAGAATAAGTATATAGGCAGTTATCATCTTATAATCATTTGTTTAGTTCAAAGTTGAAAAACATGGCTTAGGGCTGTTTTTCACACTTACGGCTGTTGCACCATCTCCAGAGTCATGAGATCAATACTCAGGTGCTTGGCACTGGCATGTATTTATGACAGTTGCACTATCCTGGGCTCACACGATCTCCATTGTAACCTTTCCAGCCAGCTTCCAACAAACAAAGTTAAATGGCAGAAGTCAAATTTATGTAATGATGGCCTGTCTGCAGTGCAGTGATTCACTTAACAACTGTGGCTGAAAAAAGGTTGTAAAATGGGGCAAAATTCACCCAACAACAGAAATATTGGATTCAATTATGACCGTAGGTCAAAGACTACCTGTAATACATAGTTTAGTTTTGGAGGCCAAGTTTAATACTTTTTTGGCACAAAAGTTGACAGCAATATCTTTAGGTGATATTCTTTATCCAGGAAGAGAGACACTAGAGACTATAAGAACTTCCCAATACATTCCTGGATGTATAATGAAAATATGGATTAAATATAAGAAGAAGAAAAAATGATGACCTTTGTAATTAGATTTTGATCATTTTCTATATGGAGCACTATAAAGCTCCATGTGGTTTGAATGATAATTGAGCATATTTAGAAACTCTCAGGTTGTGAAAGCTGCTACACAGTAAACATCAAAGCTTCATGCCAGGTATAGCAATCAAACTCTATCCCCATTCTGCATTCCCCAATAAAAATAAGAAAGTTAGATAGCTAGAAAGCTATGGGCATGAGGTTCTTTCTAACTATTGTAGAGTCCTGTCATTTACACATTTAGTCTTCAGATTTAAATACTGGAACTCTTTCTTGCCTTTTCACATCAGTGGCCATGTAGCTTCTTATTTCTCAACCTTGAAGGATCTGAAAATGGTCGCATGTTAATAAAATGGGCTTCTCTGCTGTGAGAATCAGAGATTTCCATCTCATCAGCTTCAACCTACACAGTCAAGTTTTTGGCTATGCTGCAATTGAAGAACAAGTCTTTATTTTTGTCGAAGATCATAAAATGCAATCATATAAAAGTGGTTTCATATAATAAGAACAAATTCTAAAACTATCTGCACGTATCAGTCAATTGGCTGCATATTTGTATATTTTATTTATTTATCAAATTTACATAGCCACCCATCTCACCACGATCTACTCAGGTGGGGAGGCACAACAGCAACCCATATAAAAACAACAGTTATAAAAATATACAAATCCATGTTAAAAATAAATATTGTAAATTACAACATGATGTAATAGAATTTAGTACGCTTAGCATAACAAGGTCATTAATATCTGAAAGTAAAAAATGAAAGTAAAATTGATCAGAATGTCTAGAAAAATTGTTTAGATGTGGTGTTATTAACTCTACTAGGCGATATAAAACTATACAGTACCTTGTCATCTCTGGGGAAATAGTTTAGCTTTTATTTAATATGAACAACTGATCGCATTCACTTCTCACTGGAAGTTTTTAAGACGAGATTGGACAACTGTCTATGGAGATTCTCAATCAACCAGGTCATAGTTAAAAAACACCTTTGGGACAGATTGGGCAGCCATTTGTCTGAAATGGTATAGGGTTTCCTGCTTGAGCAGAGGGTTAGACTAGAAGACCTCCAAGGTACCTTCCAACTCTGTTATTCTATTATTCATATTGTACCAGCCAAGTGAAAGCATTTAATCAGTCTAAAGTGTAATTGGACTTCATAATACTTGGATGACAGATCAACAGGCAATTCCAGAGTTATGGCTCAATTGAAAATTGTCCCAGGCAGTGACATACAACATCCATATTGTGCCAAGAAAACTACATATTTGTGACCATGTGGTTATCAAGAGTTTTGCTTGACTTGAGGGAGATCCTTTTGCATAAATATGTGGTTATAATCCTACAAGCGCAGTGAAGTAACTAATGCACATCTTATTTTTAAGACTGAGTTTCAGTCTGTCACCATCCATATTTCAAACACATTCTTAATCTTTCAGGTGATATACAGAGCTCAGTGAATATTTTAATGAAATGGGAACCATATTACAATGCATAGAAAGAGTTAACATTATACAAATAATTACCTTTTACGTAGAGTTTCAAATGAAAAGGCTAATAAACCAATGGCAGAGAGGACACTTAACATATGCAAATGTGTTCCAGTGAAAGAGTTAAAGTGCTTTATAATATAATTTTGCTTTCAGTGCCAATATAATTAGATTGTAACAAGCAAATCCCTGCAACTAACACAGTGAAAATTTGAAAATTTGATTCTGCCTGGCAAACAACCAAGTCCCTGTGTGTACGCAAACCTGACATTAATAAGCTACAAGAGATTACATGATTTAGAAAAGAAGCACTTGGTGTTACAAAATCAAATAATAGATCTCTAGGCTATAATTAGGAGAATTGGGATTCAACAATAAAGTCATAATAATGTAATTTAGCTGTAAGTAACAGAGCCATGGAGTCACATTAGGAGGTGTGATCACATCTTTCTGTGAAGCTCTCCTATGTAGATTCATTGCTGTTCTAGTTAGTCAGGGTTCCAGCAACCTGTTGGTTCAACTCATGAATGCTTCCCCTGGTTTTCTCAAGGGATAATGTGGAAAAGCATCAACCATACATTTTTACCATGGCCCCATGACATTTAAATGAAAACAATAAATTGCCCCAATTGAATGCAATTAAGCCAATAAGCATTTGTATGGACAGAACGTGCAAACGAAGAAGACAGATCAGACCACACGTTAGAAATCTTCTTGCCTTGTGGATATGGAAAATCTAGTTATTCCTTAGCCCTCTAAATCCTCAGTCTTTTATGATTGAGTTTGGTGGACTAATTCCATGAAATAATTTCCATAATCTGGCTGTATCATCTTCTCTCTGCTATGCTATATGTAAAGAAACAGATCATCGCAAGAACAAGGAATATCTATGGAGATTCTCAATCATCCAGGTCATAATTGGCCCAAAGGTTTGTTTCGCAAAAGGCAGCTGAACTGAAGAAGCTTCTTGGATGAAATGTTTTCAAAGAAAGAAAAAAAAACCAAGAAAGTTCAATTGCCTTTTGGAAAAAGCATCTTTTCAAGAACAAGGAATCTATTCAACACTTAGCCTACATTGTCCTATGTTGATTTTTTCTAACCCCAAACCTTTCCCAATAATTTCTTTAAACCTTTATAACATACAGATGCTGAAAATTACCAACTTCAGGTTGGTTCAATGCACAATGCCAATATTTCACCAGTCTACCATAGTTAAAGACATTTTGTCTTCCGTACTTATGCTCTTTTGTTACCCTGAAAGGCTTGTGGTTTTTCTATCATTTTCATGTGTTGAGGTTTCAGAAAGGAGAAAATGCTGCTAAACTTTAGACGCCTGTTTCTAATTTGAATTTATTTGGTATGTGTTAGCCAGGATTCTCTTGTTGGCTCAGATCATCTACTCATTGTAACTTAATAAAATAAATAAGCCCATTCAGTTTTATGAGTTGTGACTTATGCAGCAGCTGGCACCTCATTGTAACAAAATAGAAACTAGACCTGCAGCAGTGGAAATATTTGGGTATATATACCATTTTCATTATGCCCGGTAACTTGAGCCACTTAGTGTCTCCAATCTCCCCCAAATAGTTTGGTCATTACCCTTACTGTCTTGAGAAGATGAGAGGCTTAATCCAATACATCTGGAAGGCACCAAGTTGCAACACATCAGTTTCTCTGAATCAGAGGGAACATCTCCAGGGAATTGTGTTTTGACTCAGATTGTAAGGCCATACTATGCTGCTACATCTATGTAGTTGTAAACGACACTGGGGTTTAGTTCAAGTTAACCTGAGGACTGAATGCAGTAATTTGAACCTTTTTTCTTTCAATTGCCAAAGTTATGGCAGCCCATTTCTTAGTTTAACTATGAACTACTTTTTATCTTTCTTCCCTGCTTCACAATAAATACAAATGAATCAGGAGATCCTTTGGTAATTCAGGTCAGATATCACAAATACATTGTAAAATCCACCCATTTCTGTTCTGCATTAAATTACAATGAGCTATAGTTCATAATGGGTACTTTCTTGCTTTTTACTGTCCCAAGTCTCTAATGGTAATCATTTAAAATGTGAGAGAACACAAACTTCTGTGAAATTGGATTAAACAGAACTAATTGGAGGAGGTAGATGAAAAGTCATAAAATTAGACTTTGTTTATCTTTATTGGACACCATGCTGAGACCTTCCAAGTCACAAATGGCAGATAGCTGCTGCTCTTCCTTGAATGTGAATGGTTGCAGGCACCCTAGCAGTAATTTGTGCCTTGACTAATTGTTTCCCCTAGTCCCTACATGATCCTAAACATTTATATCCAGGATATCAAGTGGGAGTTAAAACAATTCAGAAGTGCTAATGAAGCATCACTTGCCAGGAATACACAGTGATTTGCTGGACATTCTCCCGCTTTGGCTTCATAATGTAGAAAAACGCTTCTCTGCAAGTTTTTTTTCCTACTTGGAATGTTGTACCTTTCTAATCTGCTCATTAGAAAATGGGGATTGCTGGGACTTACTGTTACTGAGTAGCTCATATTCCTTTTGTTGTTTTGCACCTTTGTTTATAAAATGTGGTTTTGTAATTCAGAATTTCAGAATCAGAACTTTAGTTCTGATCTGGAAAAGACAGTCTAACTGGCAGATGATGGAGACATTGTCTGATACAAAAGAACCAGCTGTTTGGATCATGCACTTATACTACTGAACGGGTTTAGAAGAAGGACACTTATTCTTTTCTGAATTAATTTGCAAACTTTCTGAGAAAGAAAGCAGAATTTTATATTACTTTCTCTAATTATGAGATCACATCCTGATCATAAACACACAGGATAAATGTTTTTACCAAATATTTTTATCAGAGTTCTGGCTAGAGAAATAACATAGTATTATCACCCTCCTAGAAATTAAATAGCATCATTGTATCAGAAAGATAAATTATTGCACCAGAATCACAGAGTTGAAAGGGATCTTGGAGGTTTTCTAGTCCAACCCCCTGCAGGAAACCCTGTGTCAGAACTGTCATCTTACACTTGAGCTTCACATCTACTAGCTGCCAATCTGTCATGAACTATGCAGGAGAGAACTGGTGGAGCGGGGGAAGTAACTATTCACCATACCTTCCAGAGACTCCAGCTCAAAGTCAAAAAGCTGGGAATGGAATGCAACGGCTGCCCAACCAGCCTGGCATTGAAGAGACAGTTCCCAAAACAATTTATTCAAATGCAATTGGGCAATAAGGGACCAGCAAGGGGGGGGGAGGAACAAGGGAGGAACTGGATAAGGAAAGTTAACCAGGAAAGTTTGGCGCATGAACTTCGGTTCTGGCTTTGCTACATTGTAATCCACTTGGCCTTTAGTAAACTAAATCTTTCACATTGAATGGAGTTGAGGGTCGTTCTTGCTTAAGGGACCAAGTTGGAGCAGGACTGACATCCTATACCATTTCAGTCAGATTGTTATCCAATCTCTTCTTAAAAACCCCCAGTGATAGAGCACCCACCAAAGGGAGGGAGGAAGAATAGACAATAGTCTAGTCTTCTGGAAGCAATTGAGTGCCAGAAGTGGCAGGAAAGTAATAATGGAACGATATGAACTCATCCATAGACTAGTCACAGCAAAAAAATCACAAGGGCCAGTCACTGACAGATGTTCCAAGTGAGCAGCATCCTTTTTGCAAGCAAGAAGCGCAAGGAAGTTATTGATCCAACTCTTGACCCTTCCCTGATAATTTAAAGGGGCTCATCTTAAAAGGGGCTCATCTTAAAAGAGTTTTATGGTAGGTCTAGTTCCACCAACTCATGCAGTACCTCCAGAGCCATGAGCCGTGATTCTCACTCTACTCCAGGCTGTTACACCCAAAATATTACACTTTACCACTGCAAGCCACAAACATGAAAAACAAGGGCACCTCCCTCACTGTGTTGGAATATAAAATAATCTACAGCCAATATTTCTTATATCTAGTATTCTGCATGATTGCCTTTGTCCTGGTCTTGGGAATTGATTTCTAAATAAAACATGCATGCACATAGAACCAGTTTAAAGGGGCATGCATTTCTGTATCATATTAATATGTATCTCATTTTGCAAGATATGTCCTTGCAGTCCCTAATAGTCTTATAGCTGTTCCATATATCTGTGTAATTTATTTTAGTTGCATTTTATTGTGTTACATTTTTAAAAACAATTTGGGCATTTCTCTAATAAACCATTCATAGAAAGACTTAAGTAAATAATGTTAGACTATTTTTTTTATTTCTTGCTCGTTTAACTTTCACAAACTCTGATCAGCCAAATTAAAAAAAAAGCTAAAATGTTACGACTGGTAATGAATTTTTGGAGAAATATTAAGTATTTTATCTTTCATTATATTTCTGACACAACCTTAACATTTCAGACACTATGACTTCTAAATAATGAAACTGACATGAGTGTGTGTCTCTTTCTCTCTCTCTCTCTCATTAAAGAATAATCAATTATAAATTATTTAGAGCAAGAAATTGGAAAGGATTCTATGAATGGTTTCTTACTGTCTAAGGGACTTGTTTTACTCTCCCTAGGAGTCTTTTGGGTTGATAAGCAAGGGGGGAAAAGCTAGCTTTTAAAAATAGGGGCAACAGCAGCTATAAAAACAAAGAGGACATTTAAAGTCAATGGGAGAGAACACCAAATATAAAAATGTAATAATTGGAACATAGAAAAAGGAATAGGTTGTACGTACACATTCCTGAACAATAATAATAAAAAGTAAAATCTCTGAAAAATATTTTAATGAAGACTACTAAAAATATTCAGTGGCTTGAAGAAAATACATATGAAGCTTGACAAGAAAAGGTGAACAAGGGAAAACTGCCTGTATTTTGCAAATAGTGAACATGTTAAAATCCATGAAGTGAATTTTGCATTAAAATTACATAGAAAAATTAAGTAGCCAAGAATCCCCCTATACCAGGAATATCCAACCTTGGCAACTTTATGGCTTGTGCACTTCAACTCTCAGAATTCCCCAGCTAGCATGACTGGCTGGGAAATTCTGGAAGTTTAATTCTAAAGTCTTAAAATTGCCAAGGTTGGACATCCCTGGCTTACACTGTTGTTTCTGTTGAAGAGAGCATCTCTATCCATCAGACACTTTCCTTAAGGATGCAGAAAAGGAGAGGGTCACTTGCTATTCTACATTACATTTCTATTTTGCTAACTATATATATATATATATATATAGTTAAACCTAAAAAAAAGGCTCCTCCCTTTGAAACAGCCCATGCTAATAACCCACAGTATTGTTTCCCATGGCTCTGGAAAGTTTGAGAAAGTGAATTCTTGCCTGTTCATGTTTTTCTTTTTCCCCTTTTTACTCCCACCTTTTGTCTCAATTTTGCCAGTTAACTGGGTTTTTTTTAATGTTTGCTAATATTTAACAAATGAACATCAAGTTATATTTTTGCTAACTGAACTGTCTGCTTGGTCTGATTGGATATTGGAGTTGTTGCCTGGGTGAGTACAGGGTGCAAAATCCACTGGAAATTGCCCACAGTAATTTGTCAATACAAGGGTTATGGGCTCAGCCCAGAATTAAACCCTGAGACCCAGAAAACCCCAAATCACTCCAGTGAATTCAATTCAATTCAAATCTATTTCCAGACACTTGATCATGCATACAGCATCATGTTTTTGAAAAGTCCATCAAAAATAGAAGTCTCACATATGAAAATAGTAAACAATGCAACATCTAGAATAGGAATGGGCAATTAATTTTCCCAAGGGCTCACATGAGTAACTGGGATTGTTGAGCAGGGCCAAACCAATAGGCTGAACTTAATTATGCTAAATATTAATTTTAATCACTTTATAAAAGCAGTTAATTATATAGTTTTGTTTACTGTGAAGTTATCAAAACACATATGCATGCACATACATAAACTGAAAAAAAAATCAGTTGCCTTCAAAACAAAAGCAATGCAGTTCTACTGTATGCCAATTGGCTTAGGACTCCAGTGGAAGGGCTTCACATTGGGATGGTTGATAGATTAACCACAGATCCCAACCCCCTACCCTTTTCATCATACTTCCTCTGCATTTTTTTAGCTAGGTTGATTTTTTATAGTATTGCATATAAGTTGCTTAGAACTGAAATAATATGAGGCTCAAAATTGTGCTTTAGGAAAAGAGATCAGGCAGGAATGAACAACAATGCTTCAATGCTCAGGAAACTAGTAAATTGAAATTATCAGAGAAGGGAAAATTTATTGGAATATGTGTCAGTCAGAGTATCTCTCTATTCAGAGCACATTAAAGAAAAATGATGTGAACCTTTCTGATAATTTAATCAAGGAATTGTGATTAAGTTTGTTACCAGAAAACTATAAATACATAATTCAATAAATCAAACTTAATGATGAAATTTGCTTTGAGAATGCAATTACTAACTCAGAAGCTTACCAGCATTATTTGAATGATGCAACAGAAAGGAATTCCCTAAACAAGGAAAAGGAATATGTGATCTGGAGCAGAAATGAACATATTAAGAGAGAATGTAAATTTTACAGAGCTAAAATCCATACAACAGAGACAGATTATGGAATCAAATGTCCTAAAAGTACAGTCAAGAATATAAAATGTTTTTAAAAACAACCCTGAGGTTATAGACAGAGGAACATTATTTATGTTGGCAAATAAATGTTTACTAGAAATTGGACATGATTCTGAATTTGAAAAGAAAAATAGATTTTTTTTTTGCTAGGTAGCAGTGCAACAAGTCGATATATCTGCAACAAAGATGTCATTATAAGCCTTGATGTATCTTATAAAAAGTTAATTTAGCAAATGGAATGTTGATAGATGTACTTGGAAATAGCAGTATTAGACTGAAATGTTGGTGAATCATAATGAAAACAGGAATATTTCAACAAGCATATTATGTACCTGAACTGGATGCAAATTATATAAGTCTGTATTACCTTGTGGTTTTAAAAGTGTGCTTAATAATGGTCTCTGTGCTGCTAAAAAGAACTATGATGTAATGTTAATGGAAACACAATGTAACTAAATTGCTGGAACTTAGGCAATAGAAGCAAATACAGGATGCATTACAATAATGGCATAGAAGATTCGGTTATAGAGATGAGTCTATCATTAAGAAAATAAATAATAACGACTTAGCCATTGGACTGAAAGTTTGTCCTTCAAGAAGCAAAGGCACCCAAACTATTGTCTAAAGGAAAAAGGAGAAAGACTTTTCCTTGGTTTAAATTCGAACAAGTCAGCCAGTCAGCTAGTCATTATTTTTTTCAAACGTTTGTGCTCCCGTGCTAACCAAAATGATAGATCAGAAAAAAAGGCTTTATTGCATTCATAGACTGTCACACTATCTCTGAACCAATAAGAGTGGAGTATTTGAGAAACTTAAATAGTACTATGTTTATACAGAAAACAAGTTGTAGAGAAAAATAAAGAGAATATACTGGTGTAGGCTTTCCTGGCTGGCATTGAGCGGTACTGAGCTTAAGGATTTAGACATCCTTCCTAATGATTGGTGGTGGTGGTACCTCATTGGGAAGAATGACCAATCAGGGTTGAGCACAAACAAAGGACCAATAGGCGACAGACCTCACCAATCTGCATCAAGGACAAACCAGCTTGGCTAAAGACCAATCAGAATACACATCACCTGGCTATAAAGACTGGGGTCCAGGCAGTCTCTGTTCTGTTGTCTATAGTCTCTGTAGCAGCCTATCTTGCCTCTGAGCATGCCAGCCAAGGCGACTGGGAAAATGTCAGGTAATCTGCTGTCTAGGAGTGCAGCACTGCCCAACAGATTAAAAAGAGTTAAGAAGATCTCAAAGATCTATTAAAGGAATCCAACCTGAGGTTGTGTGTCACACAGCTAGAGCAAGTAATATGAAGAGACTGCCAGTAATTGAGGCACAGAAACAGAGAGAAGCTGCATAGGAAGGAGTGGGATTCTCGTACAAAACATGGATCCTAACTGATCTGATTGATTATGTGCCATCAAGCTGATGTCAAT
>JANHJO010006319.1:16235-29808 GCA_032468235.1 Pseudoxyrhopus heterurus | reverse complement strand
CAGACTTTTATGAAATCTATTTTGTTGTCAGAAGATGGGAACAGATCAAATATTAAACACCAGCGAGCCTTTCTGAGCGCCTCTCTATTTGATTGCTTCATTTGGAGGAGATCGCTCAGGATCCCCACCAGAGATGACCAAGGAGCAGCTCAGAAACCTCAGCCGATATCCTGCTATTGATGGTCTTCGGAGTCATCAGACAAAAAAAGCAAGCCGCGGTTCAACACGCCAAGGAGGCCGCACGGACCGGGCTTCTGACCAAGCTCCGGGTCACAACATGAGAGAAGCCTAAACACACCAACTGACAACAGCTATTTTCTTTTCTTTCTTTTTTCCCTTTCTTTCTTCCTTTTCCCGGGAAGTCAATTTGGCGTGAGAATAGAGCCCGTTGGTCTCTGGCCGGAGCCTTTCACACATCCTGCTTTTTGGTTTAATAGACTATGGTTAGTGAATCGAGAACGGTGGCGCTTATGACGGCGTGTAAGAGAGGATTGAAAGATTCTTCTCTTTGTCCTCTTTTCGGTGACTCGGTGTGTTCCTCTGCCAGGCCAGTGACTAAATTTGATGGCTGTGAAAATAAAACATCATCTGCAGCAAGCTGGGTGTTTGTTATACGTCTTGGATGCTACATAGTTAGTTTGCAGGAGTGGCAAATATCTGTAGCTCTGGTGTAGGATGAGGAGGAAGGTTTGTTCGCCAAGCTTGCGGGTTGGTTGCTGAATGTTTCGTTACCAGGCTAGGTAGAAGTGCTTAAACCATACAGGTAGGCCTCGACTTACAGCAGTTCATTTAGTGACCGTTCAAAGTTACAACAGCGCTGAAAAAAGTGATTTGGGACCGTTTTTCACGCTTACGACTGTTGCAGCATCTTCATGGTCACCTGATGAAAATTCAGACGCTTGGCCATTGGTTCGTATTTATGAATGTTGCTGTGTCCCCGGGGTCACGTGATCTCTTTTTGCGACTTCCCGACGAGCGAAATCAGTAGGGAAGCCAGGTTCACTGAACAACGGTGTCACTAACTTAACAACTGCAGTGATTCACTTCACAGTTGTGGCAAGGAGAGTTGTGATATGGGGCAAAAAACATTTCACAAATGTTTCACTTAACGACAGAAATGTTGGGCTCCGTTGTGGTCGTAAGTCGAGGACTACCTGCAGAAGGAGGAGGGGCAGAACCTTGGGTGGGGTCAAATGGAGGAATTGGCCTCGAACCTCTACATAGTCACAAAGGGACCAGATCCAATCCATCTTGAATCCCAGGATTACCTGCATTTGGCATCGAAGTATCCTATAACTAAAAAATACTTTTTGGGACTCCTGTTTGAAAAGCATGGAATTTTTGGATCATATTTTCGGTCATATTGTTAGAAGATTAGAATCTTTGCAATGCCTCAAAGAACAGTCCAGCTGAAAACACATTTAATTTCTGTTTCTCCTTGTTTGGAGAGATCAAATGTTACCCAGTGTTCTTCATGAAATCGTGCAGATATGTTTCCCTCACTTCTGTGAAACAGGTTGAAATGGCTCTTGTCAATCTATTCTACAGTAGGTGGACCAAAGTTGGAGGAACTTAATCTGTAGGGTGCTAACACGGTGCCTTTATTTGATTGCTTGATCAGTGGATTTACCTGAGAAATTACTCACCGTAAATTGGGACGGCAGTTCTGAATAAATCCACTGCAGAGAATCCATTGAAGAAATTGCGAACCCTGGAAATGAGAAGGGGGGATAAACAGAAGTAGTTGCTACTCCTTCTTGTAAGAGAATCTCCCCTCTGTTCCCCACCCATTTTTTTTGTTGCTAAGAGCTGCTGGATTAGAACGATCTGAGACCACTTTAAGAGATGCCCAGATGTAGAAGTGACATCTGCTGATGACAAAAGAGAATAAATTGAATTATAGGCCACGAGGCCTTGATTCTCTTGGCAGGCAAAACCCGAGAAACAGATGTACTGTGTCACGAATGAAAACAAAAGCCCCAGTCCAGAGGGAAAGGCTCTCCCCATTTGTTTGTTTGCATCCTGCCTTTATTATTATTATTTTTTTACAAATAACTCAAGGCAGCAGACATATCCAGCACAGCTTTCTCTTCCTACTTTCCCCACAACAACAACCTTGCAAGATGAGTTGGGCTGAGAATGAAGGACTGGCCCAAAGTCACCCAGTTGGCTTTCTGGGCTGAGTCGGGACTAGAATTCACCGTCTCCTAGTGGATTGAGCAAAATCATGCAACCAGCTTTCATGCCTAAAGTGGGATTAGAACTCACCTTTCCCTGGTGATTGGCCAAAGACACCTAGCCAGCTTTCATGCCTAGTGATGTCCCATCCAAGACTTTGCCAAGTCTAACCCTGCTTAGTATTTATAGGGAAGTGTAAGGGAAGGAGTGGGAGAATCTGGGAGCCGGAGTTAAAAGAGGAATCAGCCTAGAATCCCTGCGTAGTCATAAGCAAACTAACTCCAATCTCCCTTGAATTCTGTTGACCTTGTAGTCTAAACCAGGTGCTAACCATTAACTGAGAAAATAACTGTGCATAGGTTGTTTAGCAATAAATAAACTGAACTGGACCTTCATGCCTGGACCTGGTCTTTCGTGCCTAACAGGAAGTGAGACAGCAATAACTTCTGTTGTTGTTTTCAAGTGATCCTGAATTTTCATCTGGCAAATAAGATTGTTAAACTACGCGAATCAGAGTGCTGAAAGGCTCTCCCTGCATAAGATGTTTTTAAAACATCTCTGTGCATTTTCTGATGCTGGTTTACAGGCATTTCCCTGGCTCATCGAAATGTAAATAGCTCATTAATTGAATTTCCTGATGATAGGATAGCGTATTGAAAAGGGTTCCTAAAACAATTGGACAAGAGAGATGGCTGATTCAAAGACCAGTGGCACAAACAAGGAAGGAAACTTCCTGGATATTTATAAAGCTATGGAGAAATATTGCAAAAATCAAGTAAGAGCTTCAGGTCCATTACTGTCATTCTGTGAAAGTGATGACAGAGAGTCCTCGAGTTACGACTGCAGTTGAGCCCAAAGTTTATGTTGCTAAGCAAAACATTTGTTCAGGGAGTTTTTCCCCATTTCACAACCTTTTTTGCACAGTTGTTAAGTGAATCAATGCATTTGCTAAGTTAGCAACAGGGTTGTTAAGTGAATCTGGCTTCCCTGTGTAGTTTGCTTGCCAGAAGGTCGCAGAAACGGATCACGTAACTCCGGGACACTGCGACCATCATAAATATGAACCACTTGCCAAGCATTTGAATTTTGTTCACATGGCCATGGGGATGCCGCAACGGTTATGAGTGTGAAAAACAGTCCTAATTCACTTTTTTCAGTGCCTTTGTAACTTCGGCTAAATACAAGTTTATTTCTCAGACTTGGGGGGGAAAAAAGGATAATAGTTTTAGGGTATTGAATTGAATTAGAAAGAAAAAAGAAATAACTATCAGCAAATACTGGTCTTGGGATTCCAACATTTAATCCACCATTGGTAGTATAGTACTGATAGCTTGTTAATCTGATAGTTCTATTAATTCAGAAACTACCAGCTCAGACAAACAAGCTAATAGAAAACAACAGCCTAATCAAGGAATCACCAGGAATATTCCTACCAACACTGACAGGCCAAGTCTTTACTTGTATATAAACAGAGAGCAAACCCCACTCCCTTCTGGCACAGATGATGTAACCTAGTTAGGTAAAGAAATGTCTGCAAGGAAACAACCAAGCTCAGAGAGCACCAAGGACCCCACAGTCCTCCTTCTCCACTCTGCAAACCCTACTCCCTTCTGGCACTGATGATGTAACCTAGGTGGATAGTGAAATGTCTGCGAGGAAACAACAAAGCTCAGAGGGAACCAAGGACCCCACTGTCCTCCTCCTCCTTCTCCACTCTACAAACCCTACTCCCTTCTGGCACTGGTGATGTAACCTAGTTGGGTAGTGAAATGTCTGCAAGGAAACAACCAAGCTCAGAGGGCACCAAGGACCTCACAGGACTTGCCAGGACTTTCGTGTCTAAGGACGGATTACTTCCCACCCTTAATCCAGGTCTTTAACCATTATACCACACTATGTTGCCATTCCCAGAATATGTTCCGAAACAAAGTCTGTTCTGAGAATTTTAACTCCTACATAGTTGGAGGGGTCCAGATCGGGGAAGGTCAAAGATTCAGCTGAGTAGCAGTGCAGATTTGAACAAAAAACACTTTTGCAATTCTCTTAGGAATTGCTACGTTGAGAAAGACTGTTCTTATCTGAGGTACAATTTTTGATAGATGGAAACTCACTGCATTGCCGCTGAAAATCGAAAAGCTGCCATGATGTTGAATACGTTGTGCAATATTCCGTTATGCAGCAGATATTTTCTGATGACAAAAAATCATTTCATGCCAGTTTTTAAATGTAACACTATAAATCTTGCAGACACACCTGCTTTTAAATATTTGATGCATTTTCGATAGAGGTTTAACTATAACAATTACAAAGATGTTATGAAACACTGGCACAATCGGAGTAAAAAATAAAACTCTCTTAAACAAAGTAAAATATGTAACCATAAAATATAGACTACCCAAGCTATTTACTTTCAATTCAGTCTGGTTATGGAAGCAAAAGAATGTTGAGCACCTTCTTATGAAATGTTTCAAATTTGCCTAAATCTTTCTGATAGCCAGGCATGACAAGGGCAAATTTAAAAAAAAAAAACTGTAAATAAAGTTTAATTTGAATTGGAGTTTATGCCACGATCTATATAACCCTTTTTTTTTTAAAGCGTGTTAATTGCGGAGACATATTTTTGGTGCAAATTCTTTATTTTACAATAGAGGTGGGGTGAAACTTATGGTCACTTCATTACATTTTCTGATAAATTTTCTGATCCCTTTATACAATCTGATTGTTTTATTGAGAAGAAAATCTGTCAAATTGCTTCTTTCTTTCTTTCTTTCTTTCTTTCTTTCTTTCTTTCTGTCTTTCTTTCTTTCTTTCTTTCTGTCTTTCTTTCTTTCTTTCTTTCTTTCTTTCTTTCTTTCTTTCTTTCTTTTTTCCAGAGATTCATGTTTTCCTTCCAGTTAATCCAGTAATGTTTAGTTTCCTAATCTGGTGGATGGAGGGTTTTGAATGGGCAAGTGAAATCCTACCAGATATGGTTATAATATTAATCATACCCTCTCCATCTGCATGATATGCAGGATAAGTTCTAAGTTAGTTAACTGGATCTCAATTCTAGAGGTCTACTGTATGTTTTCTGACTATTAAGAGCAGGAGCGTGCAAAATATTCTATTCCAGGAATGTGATGTTCTACAGAACTCCTCCTTTCCCTCCAAACCATATTCAGACTACCTAAACCCTTTCCCCCTTCCAAGAACATTTAGGTCTGAAAACTCCCAAATTCCCACCTTCAGAATGGCTGGAAGACTTGGGAAGCAAAGTCGAGGGATGCTAATGAGATCTTTTCATTAAATCAAGGGTGTTTTATTTGTTTTTCATGATCTCAGCCAATGTAGCTTTCAAATCATGTTGATGGTTTTAGTGCAAAGCTTGTTCTCTGTTGCTGAGAAAAAAAGAACAAATATAAACTGTAGCTTAGTGAAATACGCGATTCCTCTAACGCATAGCAAAGAAAATGATTCGTTTTGGATTCTCACCTCTAAAGGTAAGACTGAAATCAAAAAGTAACACAGAGTAAGACTTGCACTAAGCCTACATATTAGATTAAATCGAAACATGGTTTGGTTGGCACTGAGTCAGCATCATGTGGGAATGCAACTATTGTGGTTTATAAATTGGTTTGTAATGTGTGTATGAATTTAATACAAGTATGATATAAAACTTGATTTAAAAGCCATGCACTCTATTTATTGCACTAAACTATGAAGTGGTTTGTTTAATTTTTCTCTGTCCCGAGTCCCTTCATTATTGCACAGAGATGCTGGCTGTAGGCAATGAGTCTGTGTTGTCTCCACCTCAAACTGAAGTGCAGATGGTTCCTGTAGTCTGCAATTTTTCTGGAAATCCGTTCATACTCCAGCACCATTCGAAGGATGTTCATCCCAAAGTGTATAGCTAAAGGTCTATGGAGATTCTCAGTCCTCCAAGTCATGGTTGTCCCAAAGGTGTCCCCAAAACATGGGGCACATGGCTGACTGAGAATCTCTATAGACTGTGGAATGGGTGGGGTGGGGGGCAGGAGGGAGCCAGCAACGGGCAAGGAATGGCTGCGATCCAGGAGCCCCTTGGCGGAGCGAATTCCTGCAGCGCCGGATTTGGCTCTTCCCGAAAACGGCCCTTCTGTGCTTCCCCTCTTGTGCCACCGTTGCGCTTAAAAATACACATTCTCGCGGTCTTGCGGGCGGCTCGATTTTCAAGAGGGAAAGCAAAAAATAAAGGCAGTTTGGGCATCAGATGGATTAGCAGAGGGAAGGGAACAGGGCTACCCAACGCGGGTCGGGTACAGATTCGACGGCGCGGCAGCCCAAAGTCAGCACCTGTTGGACACACCTTCAGGGAGTCGCCCTTTCCCTTTTCCGGCTCAGCGGTTTTGCAAGACCTGGAAGCGGAGCTTCAAGCGGCTTCATTCGCGGGAGTTTGCAGAAGCTCCTTCTTGCCCGGGCCACCAACGTGCCATCGCTGCCCCTTTTTGCCTACCGATTGCTGGATCCAGGGGAGGGAATTCAACCGGGACAGTCTTCTTCCACTCTGGGCGCGCAGCCTTTTCCTCCTTCCTACAATTCTTCTCCAAATCTTTGTTGGCTTTTGATCGCCTCCCCCTCCCCACCCCCCGCTCCTTTCCGCCTCGGTTTCCCGGCATCGTGGACGAGTTCTCAAACCCGCGGAGGAGACCTTCCCGTGCAGGCGTAACGTGGGGACTCCGTGCACGCGTCCCGGCCAGGAATTCGACCCGCCTTGGAAGCAACTGCGGCCGAGAGCAGCCGGACGGTGGTCGGACTTCTCCTCCGGCTCGTGCCCGGGCTCGTGCCCGGGCGCGTGCCCGCGAAGCAGCAGCAGCAGCAGGTGTTAGTGTTGGGAGGGGCGCGCGCCGGCCTGGCCCCTCGTCCCGCTCGGCAGTCTCAGCGGCGGCCAAAGCACGGGAAGGCAGCGCTCGGCCAGCGGCGCCCCTTCGGAGCTCGCCATGAGTGTCCGCAGAGTGGCCAGCATCTCGGCGCAGCTGGAGGAAGCCAGCTCCAGCGGCGGTAGGGGGCTTCGGCCCGGGGATGGAGCTGGGAGGGGAGGACGGGAGGCGAGGAACTGGCTGGTACCCTTCTGTTTTTCCCTGTCAAGCCGCAAACAGGAGCGAACTTTACGCGCCCCTGCCGGCGAGCTGCGCTTGTCTTTTCGCCACCTCGGTAGCAGCTCGGATTAGGGCTAAGGCTGCCATCAGGGATGCGTTTTAGGAGTGGGCGAGGTGGGGCAGGTTTGCCTTCCAGAGAGAGGCGGCGGGCAGGTCAACCCGGCCCTTGGGGAGCTTCCATCAACCTCTTTCGCCTTTGCAGGATTGTCCATTTCTTGGTGGCCAGGATGCTCTGGTGCCGGGAGGGGCGTTTATCCAGGCGGGGGGGGCACTCCTTCAGCCACCCACTCCCTTATCGCTTCCACTTTCTGCTAGTGGGAACGTCGACCCCCCCCCCCTGTTTTCAACGGACGGGGAAGATGAGCCGTCTGTGCGCATTCAGGTGCGATGGCCTCGGATGGCCTCCAGCGACCCGGCGGGCTCCCTCTTTCAGTAGAAAGGCTGGCTGGTTTCGATTAGTGGCAGGAAGCCTCAGTTCAGCTGGATGCACTTTTGAGCAAGCACACCTGAGTCCTGGAGGCCTGGCAGCCTCCGAAGTGATGCCTGCTGCTTCCAGAAGAGAAGCCTTAGCCGGCCAAAATGAAAGAAATTGAGAAAATATTTTGCATTCTTTTCTTCGAGTCCGAGGGCTCATAAACAGAGGGTGGAGGAGGGTGCAGGAGAGGTCATGTGGCAGTAGGGCTTCATTAGACCTTTGAATCTGGGACTTTGGGCTGGGAGATGGGGTAGTTCTGCTTGGCAGGCAGGATAGAGAACTTTGGTGCTGAGTTTCGACATGTTGCATGAGATGCTTTCCGACTATAAGGGATTAAATTTAGAGCAAATGTTGAGCTTTAAAGCCCATCAAGGAAATAGGGAAACGAGAACCCGATTTTCAATCAAATCCCCAGGACTTGATTTGAAATAAATGAATTGAGGATTAGAGCATTATTTGTTTTAGTTTCCTGTTGCTTGTGGGCATGCGTGTATCTTGCTTGTATCATTAAATTAGAGGATCAACCTCAAGCAACCTGTGTCATTAAGTACTATATCTAAATGCAGGAGAATTTCATTTAACTCCTCAAGACAGAAGGAGCAGTGAATTTTTCCTGCTCATTTGATGTTCTTGTTATTGCATGGATAGTTCCCACTAGGCCAGACAGTTGCAATGGAAAACTTTGCACAGATATACTAAATTTATAAATTAAAGGAAGAACAGGTACATAGTTGTATAATTCAAAGTAGGCTATCCATAAACGCTGTTTCGAATTATTCTTTTCAAACAAGGCAGTTCATCCATTTCAATTGGTAGCGCTGACTGTCTTCCCTGTTACCCAACTGTCAGGGCATGAAGACACAGTTTTGATTTCCATACCAAGAAAAAAACAGGCTTGCTACATTTCTGTATTCTTTGCAAACATACACCTCACAACAGGCAGGACAGTGATGCCCAAAGGCTTGGATTTAAGAAGACATTAACGAGAGAAGAAAAGGATCAGCAATTCCCTAAGCATTGGACAGGAATCTCAGTCAAAGAAAGGGTGAAGTTTCAAGTAACACACCTTGTGTCCCTTCTCTCTGGATGGTTCCTTGGCTGTCTGATTAGAAGAACTTTTAGGAAGATAATGGCTGTAGAAGTCACACCGCTGTTGCTGCTTACACAAGCAGGCTTTGGCTACAACACCAGAATAAAATACAGCTTTTGCACAAAGAATTAATCTTTGCCCCCCTGCCCCTTGCAAAGCGGTTATTTTTCTGTTTCGTGCTAAAGTAGGGGATGTGGCAATTGGCCTTCAGGTCAAGAGGTGTAAAAAAAGATCAGAGGATTTGCAGAGCTTGCTAGCATGTTCGTGCCCTTAAAGATGAGAGGAGATACATTTAGATCAGCATTTCTCAGACTTGGCAACTTTTAAGATGCGTAGAGTTCAACTCTTGCTATTTCCCAGCCAGCTATGTTGTCCGGGGAATTCTGGAACTTGAAGTGCACATACTTTAAAGTTGCCAAGTTGGAGAAACACTGATTTAGATGGCTGAAATCATTAATCCGTTCCTGCCCCGGGAATCCATTTGATTGATACTGAATGCTTCTATGGGCCTAAGATGTGCCCTGTTTGAATGTTTGCTTCAAATGTTATAATTTTTTTTTTTTTGAAAGATTGCATTGGGGTTCAACCCGTACGCATAGTGACACAACATGCTGCTTGCATTTGTAAAAACGCCCTGATAAATTGAGTTGCTACATCCCTCCTTTGGTCTCTCAGCACAAAATGATACAAAGCAATGACATTTTATAAATTTCTCTGAGCTTCTGATTTTGGAATCTTACAAGAAAAAAGATGAGCATCTCTTCCTAAATATAAAGACTGGTTTTCTAATATTGTTTTAAGTTAACATTCTCCAATTATCAACTTGGATTATCTGTCACTTTTTGTTGTCTCTAATGTTCTTCATGGTGATGAACAATGCAAACATGGTTGAGTGGGGTAGAAAATTGAGGCACTGGTTGAAACCAGGAAACAGAGAAAATGGTGACTATATGTTCATTGTATCTGGAGGTCCCACAAACACCTGTGGCAGGTGTATGTGTCTCTTTCTCCTCAAATCTATTCTCAGCCATGAATCTAGTCCCAAAATGTTAGAATCCTTTCCTAACCCTTGTGGAAAGCTTTAAAAGCTAATTCTATAGGCCAGGTTTTTTAAACAACCCCCCCATGTTTGTGATAACATTTTCTTTTCTTTTCTTTTTAACTAAGACCATCTGTTTCACAACTTTGGCTCCCCTCCCGCATTAAATTCCCAAGATATTAAAAAAAAATGCTGTAATTGTGTCTAGTCATATTTCTTACATGATTCTTCCTCATTGCAACGTGCTTTTCAATATTTTTTCAGCTTTAAGGACATTTTGAAGAAAAAGAAAAGAAAAATGAAACAAAGGCATATTTGTTTGAAAGTGGAGCTAAAGATGTTGCTAGAACAACGGTGTGACGATCTTTTGAGTCTCTTGTCATTTGTTTTTTCTTATTTTCCTGAAATTTTGGCCAGGGAAGGAATGGGATTTTTTTCGATTGGCTTAAATAAATCTGACATGAAATTTCATATCAAAGATTGAGCGTAGAGGAATATTGGTACTGTGTATACGTAATATATGAATGTATTAGATTTTTGAAAACTTGTTTTCCATGACTGTAAGTGAATAAGGTTGAATCTATTTCTATTTAATGTTTTCATAGGCAACATACAATAATTAATATGCTCTTATAGCTCAAATACCTTGTAGCAATAATAATATTCGTGTAGAACAGAATTTAATTCACCTGAGGAATTCTCTTAATCTGTGAATCCAGGACTTGATGCTAAAATGAATTTAAAACATTTGACAGATATGTTGAAGGTCCCCACTGATTAAAGATGTGCGATACAGATAGTCACCAACTCAAAAATATTCCAGAATCTTATAAATTCTGTATCAGTCGGACATATAGTAGGAGAATGAAATATTAACATGAATTTCATTGGCAATGATAGTTTTGTTTATATACATTATCTTGGGGAAGAAAGCTTATTATTGAGAGTTAGGAATCAGTTCCTAATGCCACATTTTAAGGGCATGCTGCATTTTATATTTTTTGCTGAATAGAATTCAGGGAAGAACTGAACACCAGAGCATAACTATGCTTATATGCTTTTAAATGCTAAGCAATCAGAATTGACTTAATTATTGTGGGTGGTTTGTACCCAGGTCACCTACAGATAGTCCTTGACTTATGACCACAACGCAGCCTGAAATTTCTGCTGCTAAGCAAGATGGTTGTTAAGTGAGTTCTGCCTCATTTTACGACCTTTGTTGCCACAGTTGTTAAGTGAATCACTGCAGCTGTTAAGTTAGTAACACAACAACCATCATAAATATGAACCAGATGCCAAGCATGATCATGTGGCCATGGGGATGCTGCAAAGTTTGTAAGGGTGAAAAACGGTCATAATTCACTTTTTTCAGTGCCGTCGTGACTTTGAATGTTTACTAAATGAATGGCTGTAAGTTGAGGACTATCTGTGTGGGCATTTCAATGGAAGTCTCTCTTGGATATGTTTTGCTCTATAATTTTTATTCAGAAGTGTTGACTTATTAAATATGTCCATTAAAGAAGACATTCCTTTTATTTTCCAAATGGATCTCTCGAACGCGGAGGGTCAGCTAAGGACATGGGCAGAAGGCTGACATGTGGGCAATGCAAAAGATTTAAGGCTGGCTTACTTGTAATATTTCTGATTAGTTAATACAAGTCAGGCACGCATTTCCTCAGATGTCATGCCTCTAAGTGTGGTGCTTTTCATACGGGGCTATCCACGTTGAGATAAGCCTAAGATTAATAATGTTTCATTGTTCTTTATTGCCCAAGTGTTAAGTCAGTTTGAAATGCTGCTCATCTTACTTCCCCATGAGTTTTGACATTTTCGTGATATATTTATTACCTGTGATCATGATAGGAAACCCAACAGTCAACAAGTATGGCTATCAGATTGTATTTTTCATCCATTAAGGAAAATCCTACAAACAAGGCAAGTTTAATGGGAAAAGCTTAATTCGATTTAATTTGAAGTCCTACCTAGTGTGCTTCTTCTTGGGAGACCAAAAGCAGGTTCAGAGCATCCCAAACTACTACTTGTTTTGTAGGATACACTTTCGGCAATCTGTCGTCTATCACTGGAATGGATGGATTGCTCTCCCTTATTCGCCTTTTCCCAAAGTAAAAATAGAAAGTCGTAGGAAGAAACCGAAGGCCCCAGCAAGAAATCCCTTTCTCTGGACTTATTATAATCATGGTCTTGACCTTTCCTCTCATTGAAGACATTGAGTTTTGCAGGGTTTAAAAAAAATGATGACTTCTGCCAAGAATATTTAGGTTTCTTTAAGTTGCAGGAGTAGAGTGTCTCCAGATGACAACTTGAGTGTCCTCTTGGCAACAACATAGAAGACTTCTCTTCCTTTTCCTCTTCTTCTTGGGCTGTTACTGTTACAGGTAATCCTTGACTTACGACCACAAAATTGAGCCCAAAATTTCTATTGCTAAGTGAGACCATTGGTGAGGTTTTCCTCCCTTTTATGACTTTTCTTGCCACGGTTGTTAAGTGAATCCCTGCAGTTGTTAACTTAGTCAGATGGTTGTTAAGTGAATCTGGCTTCCCCGTTGACTTGGCTTATTGCAAAAGGGGATCATGTGAACTCGGGACCTTCCAATGGTCCTACATCTGTTGCCAGGCATCCAAATGGAAATCATGTGACCATGGGGATACCGCCATGGTCCTAAGTGTGAAAAATGGTCATAAGTCTATTTTTCCAGTGCCTTTGTAACTTCAAATGTTTATTAAATGAACTGTTGTAAGTCGAGGGTTACCTGTATTTTCCAGTCTAGCCACAGCCTTTGACTAGTTCCTAAGACTAGAAGGCCACCAGCCAATTCCCTAGTTGTCTTCTAGCCAAGTTGCACCTAAACCTATTTTGTCTCTTTAGCAGGTGGTATCACCTGGTGAGATTCCACCAGTCTTGAGTTTCAGGTCAGTTGCTTCATCAGTGAGTTCTCTTCTGAGTCATCTTTCTTTTCCATATGTTGGGGAGCATATTCTCTCTGCCGTTTGATATCGCCAGTGGTCTTAAGGTTTTTCTTGTACAGGACTTTAAATTTTAGGTGAATCAATTCTGCAACTTATTATCAAGGTTGCTCCCAGAAGAAACTCTCGGCACACAAACTCAAGCAAAGAGAAGAATCGAATAATATTGCTTCGCATCTGTGGGAAACAGATGTCACAATTTTTCCTTGTATCCGGTGTTGAATTGATTTTCTCTAATCATGCTTGAATTCAACATTCCTTTTTTATTTTTCTGATTCCAAATTCTCCTCCAAGATCTACTTCTAGAGCTCAGTTTCAAAAGCGCCATATCTCTCTCAGTAATATCCGAGTGCTGATACCTGCAATAGCTTGGTGGAAGGGAGATACAGATTAATTCCTAGATCTGAGGGGCTCTTGGGATTCATAATCCAATCACAGCTTTTTGGGTAAATAGTAAAATTGTAGAAATTGGAGAGAAAGACAGAATAACATATTCGCTTCTTCACAAAATCTCATTGTTGCCCATGGTCTCTTTGAATGTTTCGCCTTCTGACAGATTCTCTCTTGCAAATATACTTCATTTATTTTTTCCTACTCATCATTGTTCTCCATCTCCTCCTTTCCTTTTCCTTTCCTTTCCTTTCCTTTCCTTTCCTTTCCTTTCCTTTCCTTTCCTTTCCTTTCCTTTCCTT
>JANHJO010006319.1:4988-16135 GCA_032468235.1 Pseudoxyrhopus heterurus | reverse complement strand
TGCTCCTTTGCCATAATTACTGTTGCCTTCTGCTCTTTTTTCTGCACAAATAATAGCTGTGTCTTCTTTCCATTTGCTGTCTCAGCGAATAGTAATTCTTACTCATCAAACCTACTGTTACAAACCCAAAGGGAAGAAAAGCAAAGATAAAGATGCTGGTGGAGGAATTGTGCCTGATTTCTGATCGGGACAAGTTGAATTATTTTGCTTCTAAGATTAAATGGCCTAAATCCAATGACGCTGGATTTCTTAGCTGTGGACAAAGGCCCTGTTTTGTAAAAGTGAAACAGAAGGAAGTTGATATATTGATGTAGTGGTCTCTCCACCACCATGGGTCCAGACAGGATTTTCCATGGAAAAAACAAACCTTCCATGGAAGGCTGCCATGTGCCTTCTCTATCAATGGGAAGAAAGAAGGCAGTTGTTGGAATAGAGTGGAAGGAACCTTGGAGGTCTTCTAGTCCAACCTCTTTCTCAAGCAGGGCATCTTATACAATTCTGGAGAAATGACTGTCCAATCTCCTCTTAAAAGCCTCCAGTGATGAAGCACCCACAACTTCTGAAGGCAACTTCTGTTCCACTGGTTAATTGTTTCTCGCTGTTAGGAAGTTTCTTCTTAATTCCAGGTTGCTTCTCTCCTTGATGAGTTTCCATCCATTGTTTCTTGTCCTGCCCTTTGGTGCTTTGAAAAATAATAGTAATAGTGATTTTGTTTGATAGTGTGCAGAACTTTGGAGTGTGAAGGACGAATGACTGCAAAGAAGGTGCAGCTGGGTGGGTTACTGCCTCCCAGTTCTTCTGCCAAGGTCTCCCTTACTCCAGGAGCAAATAGCCAGAGTCCAGCATCAGACTACATTTCTGCAAACTGCAAAGTACAGAATACAGCAATAACCTTGCTGAAGAGGGAGACAGTAAGAGAAAGCGAACAGAGACTCAGTCTTGGAAAAGGAGAAGATGTGAGGAAGAAACTCAAAATAACTCCACCTTGATTCTCTTTGGTATAAAAATGGGCAGAAGGATTCTTTGGCAGGCTTCCAAGATTCTGTTACGATGCCCAACAACAGTAAAGTAGCATTTCTGAAAATCCTTGCTCTGCCTTGTTTCTTGTCAAAGGAACTGAGAGCAAAGAAAACTTCAAATCTCAGCAATGCCATTTATGCTTAATGTGCATAAGTGCCGTGAAAGACAGCCAGGATGATGGAGTCTGTTCCCTTTTCTCTCCATCCCAGGAAATAGAAATTCAGTAGATCAATATGGGTGATCAGGTGTGCAACAACTGTGGTCCAACATATGGGGTTTTACAGTCAGTGCCCATCTGCCTGATCATCTGTTCCTTGAAAGCCAGAAATCCAGGAGATTATGTTGCATCCCAGCATGTGTTCAGGATCTCCAGGCAGCTAGTGATGCTCTCTTAGTACAAGGGGGCAGGAGGAAAAGTGCTGTAGAAGCCAGAGATTCAACATGTATGAAGGCAAATCTACGCATCCCTGGATAATGTTGCAGGATCCAATCTGGCTTGGTTACCAGGACCAGAGGTTTAGTCTTCCGAGCTTTCAGACTCATGCTGGAGTAAAGCAATCCTTGAAACGGTTGGAGGAATTGGCTATGGCTAGCTTAATGAAAAGAAGGACTAGGTGAGACATGATAGCATCTTTCAATATTTGAGGGGCTGCAACAAAGAAGAACGGATCAAGCTATTCTCCAAAGCACCCAAAAGCAGGACAAGAAGCAACGGATGGAAACTAATCAAGGAGAAAAGCAGGAGAAATTTCTTGACAGTGAAAACAATTAATCATTAATTGTTTGCCTTCAGTGGGAGCTCCATCACGGGAGGTTTTTAAGAAGAGACTGGACAGTCACTTATCTAAAATGGTATAGGGTCCCCTGCTTGAGTAGGGGGTTGGACTGGATGACCTCCAAGGTCCCTTCCAGCTCTATTCTAATTGACCTCTGCCCAATATTTTCGTAAGGAATTTGCAGAAGCCATAAATGGCAGGCAGGCAGTTTTTTTTATTCTCCAGGCTCAACGATGAAGCTGAAACTATTGGACGAAAAGAAAAGAAAAATAACACAACCTCTTTTGCATATTCTCTAGATGAAGTTGACGCATTACATGGGTTGTTGTTTTTTTGCAATCAATGTAACAGCGGAGGTCAGCAAAACTACAGAGCTGGGTTTATAGCTCGCTGAGCAAATAGCAGCTTCTGGCTGTGGTGGGTTATTTCTGTGTTCCCCCAGCCCTCCAGTAAATAATCAAAACCAACTCCCAGCTCCAGAGCCTTTGTTTGTTGGTTCAAGCTGGGAGATTCCTACCCAGCCAAAGCAAAAAACAAAACAGAAGCATAAATAAGGAAAACACACAGAAAGTGAAAACGGTGCCTGCTTCTTCCTTCTTTATTTAATCTTTATTCAATGCCAACCAATGGAATTAGGAAACATGAATTGGGCAAGAAAATGGAGTGTCTCAGTTCCTTCCTTCTTTGGAAGGAAGGCTACTCTGACCATTGTGCTTTGTTTATAACTTGGGACAGGATGGTACAAGTAGCTTTAGAGTGGCGTGCAAAAGTGGCTTAATCCATTCCAACAAAACCTGATCTGTGTTAACAATTCAAACAAGCTTATGGATGCATCTGTTTATGTGCTTGTAAGTCTTCCTTTTCAATTCAGTGGTAAATATTGACAGATACATATAGCTGTTAATAGGAATTTGGGCAATTTTTAACATATGTTCTTGAAACTTGCCTTCCCTTTTATATTTAGAATTATTGCATAATTAAAACATTATGTTTAGTCAGTCATTAGAAAAGGGAACTTCCCCCCATCTCCATTACGATTATTTGGCAGAAAGCTTCACTGTAGCTGGGTCCTTTACTCAAATCTGCTATTTATCATCAAAATCAGGAAAAACACTGATGCCTGGAGTGATGGACTATTTGAGATGGTAGCTTACTGTGAAATCATTAAATGTGTTGGACAAGTTATTATTTTGATATTTGGGCTTTAATCTTCACAGTATATGGCACACGGCCTGTTAGCTCAAAGGGATTCAAAAGAGGATTAATTATTATTAATTAATAAAAGGGAAGACAATATTTGCATATTGTCTGTGGTTAAAGCTAAGAGTAGGATAGATTGATGGAGAGTAATCAGCAGTTGTTAAGGCAACATTCACTGAAGCAGCAATTTCAGGGGCATGGCACCTCTAGGTTTTCAATTGCATGTGCAAAAATGACATTCCTGTCATTGTCCAAATCAGAGGCAAAACTGGGGAGCAGAGGTCACCTCTATTGAGTTCAATAAGGATTTTCTTATTCCCTTGCTTTTCACTCTTTTGATTAATTTCTCAGTATTATACACTACATCTCACTAATTGCTACAATAATTACAGGTTTTAGTACTCTTTAGTCTTTGTTGCTGATTTTTCTCTAAACCAGGGTTTACTTAAATGCTCTCTTTTAAGGCTCTCATCCAGCAAATGTTACTTTAGAGAACAAAAGTTTTTATAAGGACAAATGAGAATTTAGAAGTGGCGCAGTGGTTAGAACACAGCATTGCAGGCTAATTCCGCCCAGTGCCAGCAGTTTGAGCCTGACCAACTCATGGTTGACTCAGCCTTCCATCCTTCCGAGGTGGATAAAATGAAGACCCAGATTGTAAGAGGCTGTCTCTGTAAACCACTTAAAGAGGACTGTAAAAGCAATATGAAGCAGTATATATGTCTAAGTGCTATTTACAATTCTCTCACATAATAGTTAACTTTTTTAAAAAAATAATATTTGAGCTGAGAGTCAACCTGGAAGAAAATCTGACTTTTCAAATCTTAGTGATTTTGAATTTAAGTTGGGTTGGTTGGAGGTCACATTCTCAAACAGCAAAGTGTGGTTCTTTAGAACAGCACCCCAAATATGCTTCCAGTTTGAAATCTTCTGAAGCAAGAAAAACACTTTTAAGGTTAATGATCCCCTCCCCCCAAAGTACAATAAACGTTTCTTCCTCAGCCTGTCTGTTGCCCACCTAAAGGCTCAGTTGCCAAGTGACCAAGAACACAATGAATGGATTTTTCACTCAGTAGCTACCGTATTCAGCTCCTACAGACCTGCACTTTTGAAAACACTGCATTAGATGATACCGCTCTTACATTGCATCCCTTTTCCACTAGAATGAACTATTTTTGTAATTTTGCTATCTAGTTCAACCAGGGAAGCTCTGATGAAGTGATACTTCCTTGTTTTCCCCTTTATTTTCTATTGCTCTTGCCCCTACCAAAATGTGTAGAAATGTCTAGATTTCAATAACGTTTGGAGTGTCTGGGTATCCAATCTGAAATGATAGTGAGAAAAAATGCAGTGTCCTGATTGATATGGAAAACTGGGAAGGATGAACAAAATTAGGATTAGGACAGAATCCTTCCTTGGCATGGATTCTGGGAAGCCTTGAGAACTAGAAGAAATGTTGACTACATCTTCTTATTAATATCTTCTTATTCCCTGGAAAACAGGAAAAGTGTAAATGGTGGGTGTGTAAAAGCCTTCTGTGGGAGGTGATGTAGTTCTGGATCTTACATGAAATGAACAAAATCTGAATAATTTTCACTACCTCTCTCTTTTCTTCTCGGCATTGACTTTATGTAACACACCCACAAAAAAAGAGAGAGAAGTGCTCAGTTTGAATACCAACAAGTGTAGTGATTTTGCAAATAGTGCAGACATAAAAACCACCATTTAGTTTACTCCAATCCCATAATTAGCCATTATAATTAATTTACAGTAAACATTTGCCTAGACTTAACCCGTTTTTAACTGCTGGTCATCAGATTGCTCTCTGCTGATGCAGTAGAGAACGAATGACATGTTGACACACAAATCTTTGGCTCTTTCCCCATTTCAGCGATTGCTTTTATAAGAGCTTTTCAGGATGACATTTTTTTTTTTTTGCAAACTTTCCTCCCCCTCCCCCCCACCAGTAATGATTAGCTATAAAGAGTTGAGCAAAATCAGATCATTTGTCTTTGCTGGCTGAAGGACAGGAAGAAACGGCAGGCATATTCTGCCTTAAATTCTTGCCATTTTAGCTAGATACAGTATAAAGCTGGACAAGGAAGCTATAGTTAAAATTAGTCAAAAGAATGATTGAATTTCCATGTGTGCAAATGGCTTGAATGCCTGGTTTAGGAAATAATACAGAGGCTTCTGCAATATCTGATTCCCCAGATTCTTGTTTGAAGACATTATTTCATCATGTTTTAAAACTTCTGCATAGTGATAATTATACATGTAAAAATGCAATAAGCTGCATTTTGATGAAAAGAGGAGATTGAATGAAAGCCTCCTGTTTTTAATTTAATTGCAGGTTTTCCTTTTGTCTCGCTTAAGATAAAGGGGTTAATTTAAAGAATGCTATAATTTGTTTGAACAAGACAAACCAGTTTCTTTAAAGAGCTGTGGTGGCACAGTGGTTAGAATGCAATATTGCAGGCTAATTCTGCTGACTGCCAGCAGTTCGATCCTGACCGACTCAGCCTTCTGTCCTTCCGAGGTCAGTAAAATAAGGACCCAGATTATTGGGGCCATAGGCTGACTTTGTAAACCGCTTAGAGAGGTCTGGAAAGCAATTTATTTTGAAATGCATGAAAAATACAGACCCCAACAATCATTTTCTTATTTGTCCCCATAGAATTGTTTCTAATTTTCTTGTCTAGCATCACCCAGGGAGAAATGCCAGGCCCAGTTAGTTAAATCTATTTTCCTGAATTTCCTTCCAGTTACCCCCAGGCTATAAGATCCTACCCTGTAAAAGAATACTGAAGTTATTTAATCACTTTGAGCTTTAATTGAAGATTTAAAAAAGTTAGCTAATAATTAACTAACTATAATAATGGACTAGAAAGCGGAATCAATGTTTGCTTTAAAAAAAATCAGTTTTCTTCATGCACCACACATAGAGAGTACAGCTCTCTCTTTTGCATCATGCTCTATACTGTGGGATTAAATTTTAGCTGTCAGACGCGTAAGTTATAGGAGAAAAGTTTAGCCCTGGATGATTTTGCCACAAGGGGTCTTCTGGCAGTGTTATAAATAGTGGAGAAATGTTGAAGTGAGCGGTTCTTTTTTTTCCTTCAAAAAAGAAAAAAATTCTAGCTCAACACTAGCACTAGTAACTCTCTACTTCAGAACTGCTCCCTTGATGATAAGTTCCCAATTTTCGTGTCTGAGCTGAAGTTTAAAAAACTTATTAAGGAACTTAATGTGATTCTTATTCATGTTTAAACAGAAGTCAAGCTAATGCCAGCCAAGAGTTTACAGAAGTTTGCCACCAAGGTCAAAAGGCTGTGTTTAGTTACTCAGTAATAAGTTGTAATGTGGTACAAGACCCAAGGAGATTCAATTAATTGTCTGGCCTTGGATCTCATTGATTTTAGTGGCTCTACTTTAAGCAGGGTTAACAGAGGCCGCAGTGGCTCAGTACTTAAAGAGGCTGAGTTTTCAAGACCTGAGTTCCATGAGACAGGGTGAGCTCCCATTCCTTGCTCCAGCTCCTGCTCGCCTGGCAGTCCAATAATATATGAATATGTGAATAGACAAATAGGTACCCCTTTGGTGGGAAGGTAACAGTGCTCCATGCCCTTTGGTGTATTCTTGGCCACATGACCACAGAAGTGTCAGAATACAGAATAACAAGAGCTGGAAGGGACCTTGGAGATCTTCTAGTCCAACCCGCAGCTCAGGCAGGAAATCCTGTACCATTTCAGACAAATGGCTGTTCAGTCTGGCTCCTTTGACTAAGAAATGGAGGTAAGCAGTGACTCTTTGAGTCAGGCACTACCATTTAAAGGGACAACAGCACTGTTTATGACCGTTGCAGCATCCTCGTGGTCAGGTCATCAAAATTCAGACACTTGGCCACCAATTCATATTTATGATCGGTTGCCATCATGTGATCCCCTTTTGAGACCTTCTGATAAGCAAAGTCAATAGGGAAGCCAGATTCACTGAACCACTGTATTACTAACTTAACAACTGCATGATTCACTTAGTGACCATGGCAAAAAAGATCGTAAAATAGCAATAGCCCTTAGACTTATAGCCCCCTTCATAGTGCTTCACAGCCCTGTCTAAGTGGTTTAGAGAGTCAGCATATTTGCCCCCAAACAATCTGGGCCCTCGTTTTACCGACCTCAGAAGGACGGAAGGCTGAGTCAACCTTGAACCTGGTGTGATTCGAACCGCCAAATTGCAGGCAGCTGGCAATCAGCAAAAGTAGCCTGCAATAACCCACAGTACTGCACTCTAACCATTGCACCACTCATGGAGCAAAAATGGAGCAAAATTCACTTAACAAATGTGTCATTTAAAACAACAGAAATTTTGGGCTCAATTGAGGTTGTAAATTGAGGATGACCTGTATAATCTAGGTTGCTTTCTCACATCCTTTTACTGAACAGATGCAGAATAGGGTTCCTCCCCTTCCTCTATACGATTGTGTGTATCCCAGTACCTACATATAGGAACATATTCTCTCCATCAACACCTTTTCCTTTAAAGCATATGGATGCTCAGTCAGTGCCATTACTTGGTTGTTTTCCAGGACATCAGAAATAGAAGCTGCTCTCCATTTGTTTTCTCACATATGTAAATAAATTGCTTGCCTTATTACACAACCACCCCAGGGTCCCCCATGTGGTGCCAGAGTCCGTGGAATACATCATCTTCTCCTCAGCCTACAGTTCATGCAATTTCCTCCATCCAACTTCGTTGCAAAAAAGTAAAAACAAAGGCATCTCGTGCCAGTGATAACTTTACAAAGGCTGAAGGATAAAAGAGTGGCTTTTGCTATTTCCATGAAAACCTTCCTGATGAAAAACAGACAGAATTTTTTTTTTGTAGTTCTGTCCATCCTGTTCTTCCTAATTATGCCTCTATTTTTTTCCCCTTTGGCCTCTCTCTCCCTCTCTCTTCCCACTTCACTTCACTTCCCGTTTTTTTCTACTTTGTAAGTGAAAATGCAGAGGGGATATTCCTAAAACTGAGTGGCTCTCCAGGCCCAGTGAGTAGATCTTAACTGTTGTGAATGTATATCAATAAACCCAGAGAATTTGGAGATTTCATAATCCTTTGATACTTTCAGTAGAAAGGATTATCCGTGGCTCAAGGCTGTAAGGCTGTAGAGTCCTTGGTGCTCTCTGAGCTTGGTTGTTTTCGGGCAGACATTTCATTACCTGATTAGGTACCATCATCAGTGCTGGTGAGTGTGGGGTTTTGCCCTGTCAGCTTTGGTCCAGTGTGGTTTCCTCCATGATGGTATCTACATTTGAAAATTGTTTTCTTCATGATTGCTTGTCTAGTGTTGATCCCTGCTTATTTTAATTCTTTTGTTTATTTATTTATAAAATGTGTTGGTCACCTGTGTGGTAACACAGGCTAACTCTAGTTTATTTTTATTTATTTACTTATTATTAAATTTGAATGCTTCCCATTTTCCCTATCAGGTGACCCCTATAAGGCGAATGTTGGCTGCTAGAACAATGTAGGTATTTTTTACAAGTACTTGTAATCCTTGATTTATAAGTCTTCATTTTAGTGACCATTCAAAGTCACAACAGCACTGAAACAAGTGTCCTGGGACTGGTTCTCACACTTATGAACTTCGCATGGTCACATGATCAAAATTCAGGCAACTGGTTCATCATTATGACGGTTGCAGTGTCCCTTCTGTGACTTTCCAAGCTGGCTTCTCACAAGCAAAGTCAACGAGGAAAGCCAGGTTTGTTTAATGACTACATGATTCTCTTAAAAACTGCTTAACAACTTTGGCAAAAATAGGTCTGAAAATGCTTGGCAAGTCATTGAACAACCATCTTCCTTAGCAGTGAAAATATTGAGCTCTATTGTGGTTCTAAGTCAAGGACTACATGCTGTCATTCCCCTGTTGGAGTCTGAATCTGCTGGGGAAGATGAGATGGAACAAGAGCCGACAGAGATTGAGAGGGCCTCTCTGCTGGCCTTGGAGAAAACTGGGGAAGGGCAGAGCCAGTCAAGGCAGGGCTTGTCAGGATTAGTAAGGCCTACAGACAGGGAGGAGCAGGAGAGCCAGAGCTCAGGCAAAGAGCAAGGACCACCCCCTCCTAATCCTAGAGCATGGAGAGAAGAGAGAAGGCACACTGAGATGGCTACGAGGGAGGAGAGTGCCCCGCCCGTCTTCACAAGGCACACCTGGGGACTGAAATGTCAGGAGGTGCCAGTGGGAGGGGCATTTGTCGGGAACAAGCATTGAATCTGTGGAGGCTTGTGTACACTTGTCAACACCTGGAGATTACTGTGCTTTACCTTGTGGGGCTCGCCTGGTTTGCCTGCTTCGCTGAACTTGTTCTGGTTACTGTTTGGCTAACTTGGCTTCCTGGACTGCTGGCCCTGGTTACCATTCAGCTAACCTTGCTTACTGGACTACTCACAACCAGAGGCTGCTGAAGGTGTGTGTGAGAGCTTTACTCCAGGACTTGTAGTAAACCTGGGGACGTTTGGGGGCAAAGTTGGAGCAATAAAGGGGAGTTAGACCTGTTCTCTGGCTGTGTTGCTTTCATGCCACGCCCCAGGTCATCACACCTGCATTTCACTCCCAGTGTAGTTCCAGTTGGTACTCAATGGTCTTTGAAATTCACACAGAGCTGGTATTTTCAAAGGCAATCTTAGTTCAAATGGTTTTATTTTAGTTACGATTATCTCTTTTTACTGGTGTGGAAGTGGTTTATCTCTATGTGTCTGTTGATGGCTGATTTGTTGGAATGCCAGGAATTCCCTCATTTTTTAATTTCCAAAATCCAATAGTTATCAAGAAGGCACCAAACCCCATACTCATTCACACTGAAGATGTTACCCGGTGGGTAATGAAATATCTGCAAGCAAGTAACCAAGCTCAGAGAGTAACAAAATCTCATATTTGATAATTCTAAAAAAAAAACCCTGCATCTCTCGGCTTCCTACGGACCTGATAAATGGCCCTTTTGAAATGCCTCTTTATGTAGGTCTCACATGATTCTGGAGCTCCCACTTGCTTGCTTTTTCTTACATGAGAATATGTCCAGAGCCACTTCAGTGCAACACCCTTGCTGGTGTGTCAAATGAGTGACATATATCAAATGAGAGAAATATCTAAACTGTTAGTCGAATAAATACACAGATGAAGAGCAAAGAACAAACTTCCCAGGAACTTTAATATAAATATAGTCCAAGCCCAAAGCATAATGAAAAGATCACCGAGAGAGATTCAGCAGGTGAGACTTAAAAATGGCTCTCACACACTGTAAACTAAGCACTCTTCTCAGGAGGCCCAAACAAACATTTGAAATGTGTTAGCAGAAATCCTCCCAATTGTTAGTGTTCAGCGAAAACATTTATTCGGCATAAAAGCATTGTCTGCCCTCTCCATATAGCTCCCGTTGATATCTCAACGGTGTTCGAAATTCACACAGAGCTGCTATTTTCAAAGGGAAACTTAGTTCAAACCGTTGTTCATTTTTTAAAAGAAAAGCCTTTCTTTCCCAATAAATTGGAATATCCTGCAACCCTGCTTCAACTCAGCTTGGATTCGTTTGCTGGATTAATGGCAGTGGTGATTATAGATTTTGGCAGTTTTATATTCTGAATCAGCAATAAACTCAGGTGCCTGCTTCCAAGTCTACTGTTGCCTGTTCTTATTAGCTCATGTTGCTGACTCAAAGAATTTTAAAGTACTTTACTGATTAGGTGGTTTTATTAAGAATGTTTAGTTATTTATTTATCAGATTTTGAAATTGCCCCTTTCCCTCACAGAAGGACTTTGCTGGTGCCCAAATAAAATGTAAAAACATTAAAAATGGTATATAAAATTTAAAAAGAGACAAGGATGCTTAAAATTCAATGCGAAAAATTAATTAAAAGGCAGGGGAAGGGCTTTCCAGGCACTCCCAAGCCCCCACCCTCTATCAGCTATCTGAAAGGCTAGGAAAGCGGCCTATATTTCAATTTTATTTGGCCATATCTTCAATTAATCATTACTATAACTGGGCAGGGCATTAAAAAGACATAATCTTTGGGCAGTGGTGGGATTCAAAAATTTTCACTACCGGTTCTGTGGGCGTGGCTTAGTGGGCGTGGCTTAGTGGTCATCTGACT
>JANHJO010006318.1:39740-54397 GCA_032468235.1 Pseudoxyrhopus heterurus | reverse complement strand
TGGAAGCATGGTGACTGCTTGGAAAGATGGTTTATTGGTGGACAGGACCACATGGCTTGAGTTCCTGAGCAGAAAAAAGGGTGGAGCTGCTGAGGGTCCCTTGGTTTTATACTCTCTGTTGAGCTTTGAACCTGCCCCTCTACCTATGGCCAGAAATATATCCAGATTGGTTGCTGTCAGAGGTCATAGCCAGCACTGTAGGTTGTTTGTCTCCCAAGCCTTGGCTGAGCTCTGCTTTGTCTTTAAAAACAAGTTTTTCTTTTGTAATGTAATGAAGGGGCTTTTGGGAATGGCTCTGCCTGAAGAAGGTAGATTTTTGTTATGCAGAATAGACTGGAGAATAGAATGGCTCAGAGGCTTAATGGGCCATTAGCAAAGGTTGGGGGCTGAGTTTCTGGTGTACCACAAAATATTTCCTGCGGGGGGTGAGCTCCAACTTCCAACAATACCTCCTTTTTTTTCAAAAAAAAATTTTTTTTTTGCAGAATTAAAAATTGATCTGATCAGGAAGATTTGATGAATGCTTTTAACTTTTCTGATGCAAAGGTGAAATCATTGATAGAGGCAACAGAAAAGGATCCCTTCAGCCTTTCAGCGGCTTCCAAAAGGGAAGCTGAAGGTCTAGCAACTTGGACAAAAGTTCTAGAAAGAAATTTACAGTATCCAATTTCCCATGCCAATTATTTTCAGGTATCTGATATCATTTTCTGTGATCTTACAGACAGGTTTTAAGCACAAGCCCCTAGGCTCTTCGCAGCCATGATTTTCCTTTAAATACCTGCAGGCTGCCTATTTCCAGGGTTTTTCTAGAACCTGCCCTAACTCTTAGTTTCCAGGCTCAGAGGCTTAATGGGCCATTAGCAAAGTTGGGGGCTGAGTTTCTGGTGCACCTCAAAATATTTCCTAGGGGGAGGGGTGAGCTCCAACTTCCAACAACATCTTATGCCATCTTATGCCATTTCAGACAAATGGTTGTTCAAACTCTACTTAAAAACTTACAGTTCTCACTGTCAGGAAATTTCTCCTTAGTTCTAAGTTGCTTCTCTCCTTGATTAGTTTCCATCCATTGCTTCTTGTCCTGGCTTCAGGTGCTTTGGAAGCACCTATACCAATGGCCATTATTGTATTTTCTAAAAGGGAATTCCATCCTTTTCTTCAGTAGCTGTGTTGGGTAGTGATGGCTGCTTTTTTCTGCTTGCTTTCAAGATTTTGAGGCTGGTAGCAATGAGGATGACTGGGCAACTACTTATCCCGATTAAGGGAGCGAAAATTAACGCCAGCTAAAAGGGTCTCAATGTACCTTTCAATATTTTTCCCCTGAAACTATAAAACACTAAGACAACAAAGAGGAAAATGCTCACCTCACCTATTTCCTCTTTTGCTGGTTTCTTATATGCATTCTATTCTTGGTGTAAGGAGAGGGCTTAGATGGAATTCAATGGGTTTGACTCCAGGTGTAAGAAAGATCTCACAAATGATCTGTGATGGACCTTCTCCTATATCAGGGAGTGGCCTTGTGAGGCTTCTTTTGGGACTGACAGGCATGTAGGAGGTTGGGACCCACCATTTCATTATTCCCACAATACCCTGATGTAGTGTTGTGGTAGGTATTGTGGCAGTTGTCAATAAAGGGAAGATTCCATTCAAATTTGCATCATGTGCCTGAGTGCCACTTTAACATAATGTCTGGGACAAACCCAGATCTGGTAATCTTTCAAAAGAGGAGGCCCAGGCAGGTGTGAATGGTTGGCCCTGGTTGGGTACCGCAGTCTTGCATTGTCTGGGTCTATCAAGGTCTGGGAAGACAACATCTTCAGCCTGCAAGGGTGCAACCCATTCTACCTCTTTATGATTCTTCTATTTAGGGCTATCAGATCTACCCAGCAAGAATCCACCTAACCACTAGCTAGCAAAAGAGAAAAAAAGAACTGACATCCTGACCTTGTGTGTGTGTGGAAGTTTGCAGCTCAGATCTGGTAGCCTTATTTTTTATTGTTGTTTAGAGCAGTCTTCAAATCAAGAATAACTCTGAATAGTTTTACTTTGAATTGAATAGATTTGAGAATAAATAGATCTGAGAATAAAGGGAACCAGTGTGGCGTATGGGTTAATATGAGGCATTAGGAGTTAGAGCCAGTCACCCTCTTGTTGAGCTCAGAGTTGTTGTCGAGTGGAAAAATTGTAGGAAAGAATTCTATGTTCTCCACCTTTCCTCTGTGTACTACTAGAAGAAAATCTTTTTGTAAATAATCTCATTTTAGATATTTTATGTTTCCCAATTGTATGGACATGTCAGTGGCAACCTGATTGGCTAAGCCTTGAACAACACAACTGACCCTGATTTTTTCTCCCTTGGATATATCAAACCTCTGCTTTACTGCCTCTCTGTTGTGTCTGCCTGTGTGAATCTGGGGTCAGGCTGCTGCTTCAATGCACCATGAAGGATGTTTCAGTATAACCTTCCCTGGGGATGCAAAACAATCATCCCTTCTGATGTCTTGCCAACAGCCCAATCTGCACGCGACAAAGGGACTTTATTCCCAGTTTAACCAGGCAATAATTTTATTTGGTGGGGAATAGCCTGCCTCTTACTGGTCCTTTAATGTTTATTGTAAGAATGTTTTCATTGCTCTCTTGGCTCCTGACATTTATTTGCCTTTCTGAGATCCAAGGGGATGACAAGGAATATCTCTGGAGACATTATAGCCGTGCTGACATTTAACCAGGGCCTGTGAGGACCTACCAAATGAATTTACACAACATGCTAAACTATCGGCTTTGGTTACTTGGGAAGTGGAATGATTCAATAAATGGAGTGACCCAGCAGTTTTGTTAATCCAGTTAATCAGGTTAAATATGTTGTGTGCAAGCAACTACCCTACGTGTATATGCATTTGGAGGAGACTAAGGCCAAAGGCTCATGTCCTTGGAAAGGTACTGGTTTGAGTTGTATGGATGTTCCAGCAGCTTTCATCCATGAACTGGAACAGAAACATGAAGTGAAGAAGAGGAGTTTTAGAAGAAAATGAAGAGAGGCACAGATGGGATGATCTACCTTATAGGTCAAAGGAGATAGAGAATTATCAGCTATTGAGGTCTAGAAATGCCTGCAGTGTTGGGAATGCAGTCCTGGAAATTCTGCTTTAAACAATGACTAGAGTGGAAAGATGCACTCCATAATCTATTTTCACAGTAGAAGACCTAAGATATTAATAAAAGCAATGCAAACACCCACCAACAGTTCACATAGCAATGTTAAATAACCAAGGGGAATATCCTCCACATTGGAGCAGCCTAGGGCTCAACCGCTAATCCCCCATGACTGCCAACTGGAATTGCCCACATAACTAGCAAGGGAAGTTACTCCCTACTTCCAATTCTTAAATCCAGATCATGGTTGATGGTACTGAATGGGGATGGTATACTCCTACATCCAGGTCTCAATAAATGTTCTGTTTCCCCCAAAGGACACGATTCAAAGTTAGTTTTTTAAAGCAAACCAATAGCAATAGCACTGCATTTATATACCGCCTATCAGGGCTTGCAACCCTCTCTAAGCGGGTTCCCAACCACACCCCTTTTATCCCCTATAGAGTGTGGTCAATTACTGGTGAGCTGTAGCTCGACCTCTCCCATTCTGGCGTTGCTGATGTTGCTGTTGCCTCCTCATTAATCGCCGGGTTCTGGCATCAGCTAAGGCTTCCTCTTCACTGTTTTCAGAAACCACTGGCTCCTGATAGCTCGTGGAGGGGCCAGCTTCTGGCATGATGTTAACAGCCGATTCCTCCCTTTCCTCCAACACTGAGTCCATATCTCCCTTGGAGTCAGATCAGCAGCACGCTATTGAACCACAACACAGCCTGCCAGCTACTTTCAATGTGACCAGCGAAATCAGGGGAGGGAAACATTTGTTAATTTAATTAGTCTAAATCTGCAGGAACTTTTAGAGTTGTTTTTCACTAGCTGGGGCGATATGATGTATCCAATAAACATGTTCTTTGAGGAACCTACCTGCCTCAGAGCTTGCTTTTGGCAGATGTATTACTCCAAACACTGACACAGTTCGGTGAAGATGCTGGCCTAGTAATCAGGCAACTCTGATTTCTAGACCTGTTTTAGGCATGAAAAACTGACCGGGTTAGTAAATTTGGACCAGTCACTTTCAGTCCAACTCACCTCACAAGGTCATTTTTGTTGGGAAAATAGGGGAAGAAAGGAGTATTGGTATGTTTACCATCTTAAGTTGTATATGAAAAAGATGCAATAAAAATCTAAAAATGAAACAAACCGTAGGATGCTCCAGTCATAGCCCATGTCATCTACAAATCCTATTTCTGAAGAGTACTCTAATTCTAGAATACAGAGTGTCATTTGAAAATTGTGGATTATTGCAAGAATATGAAGCAATGGCATTGGATGAGGAACAATGAAGGTAATATACTTCCAGGTGGACAGCAGAAAGCAAGGGAATGCGACAATAATTTTTAGTTTTATTATTAAATGTATATATCACCCATCTTGTTATCTAAAGCAATTCATAAGAGTGAAAAGATAATTGTAAGGCATAATTATTATAATGCTGAATTTTAGTGGAAAAAAACATGATTTACAAAGCATAACATATTAAGAAGCAACTTAAGACATTCTCAGGACTCACACAGCCAAAATCTCTGCCCACAGCTCATGGATTGCTCATTTCTATTATATCGTGGAGTTGTACATGCAGAGACTCTTTCATGTACAATGCTATTACTCATCAAGATCCCCTTCAATTCTCTGCTGAACATTTGAAGAACTGCTGCTGTGGATGAGTGGGTGGTACAACAGAAATCAAAAGGCTGGGGTCAGCTTTTATGGTCATTTTTTTCTTTTGCAGACTCTGAATGAACAAGTAGAGCTTCGTTCTTGGTTTAATTTAAGTCCTGTGATAGACTGATAAATAACTCTACTGTATAGCTATGCTGAGGTGATATTCAAAAACAGAAACTTATCCATTTGGAATGTGGGTTGTGTATGTGTCAAATTTTATTTTTATACAATACATAGCACAATCATGTCTATTTGATTACCTTAACTGGGAAAAATCAGGCTATATTTTTTCTCTCCCTGAGCTTTTGAGTTCAACGCTACTCAGACTTAAGCTGTCTGAAATGATATGATTGTAGGTTTATTTGTAGGAAAGAATTTGGCATCCCACAGCTTTTGAAGAGCATCACACTCAACCATTTTCCCCTTTATTCTCCTTTCCTAAGTGCCATTTTTTTTTTAAAAAAAGATTTATATCATAAAAAGCTTTATTATAATGGAGATTACTTAAAATAGTCTGACAGTAATATTTATTATTATGGATTCAGCTACTACTTGTTTCATAAAGTTATCTTTGTTTCAGACAACACATAATCCTAAATCCCACAGCCACATCAAGACAATAGATAATTGTCACAGAGCAGACTCGCATACAAATTTCATGTAACTCCAGTAGAACATAGTTTAAAGCAAAGGAATTTTAATTCTTTTTGATAATGTGAGAGATGTGCTTCAAAACCTTTCATAATTGTGGATTTTTAAAAATGAAAAGCTACAAGGTTAATTAGAATGTGTGCTATGGATTATACAAAATATTGGAGATACACACACACACACACGTGTGTGTAAAATAACATGATTTTTTTTGTACTGAAATGCAATTGAAATGACCTCATTCACAATTACAGAATGGTGCATGTTGCTCTTAGCACTTCACCATTATCCTTTCATCACACCATTGATTATTTTATATTTTTTTAAAGCATCTCAGCACTCTAAGCAATTTATCACAAAGAGCTATTAGGATGCAGCAACCTCCAAAAAGAATTGAATTTTGTTGAAATTCTCTGAGGGGGTGAATCTATATCTATAAAAGAGAAGTGTGGGTTTGTATGTGCTCTATTCAAACCCACACCCCTACACCTATCTCCCACACATTTGGCACATACATACTTTGGGGTTGCAAGATCAGCACTGTAGGGGTCACGAAACCCATTGGGGGGTCTATGCCCCCCAAATTGGGACACAAAGCAGACAACCCCACCAACAGAGCAAAAAATCACAGAAAAATCTGTACTGCGCACACGTAGCACAGCCTCCTTTTCCCCAATCATTTCCAATGGAGGCACGTTTTTCTGTCAGGAGCACTTTCTGACAGGAGGCTTGCTCCAATGCAGTGCAAGCAGCAAAAAAGGCACAACAAATAGAGGACCACGTCCACACGTAAGAAATAGGGGAAGAGGCTTAGGCGGCTCCGTCGCCTGCACCCCTGGCTTCCCCTGAATAAAAGCGGGCGGTGCTTGACAGCACTTTTACTTTAGGGGCAGCCATTTTCAAAGATCAGGGGGTGTGGCTGCTTCTTCAGAGCTCCTGTGCCACGGCACCCCCCCACCCAGGCACACTTTAAAAATCTCAGGTGGCGCGGCTGCTTCTTCAATGCTGCCACGCTGCCTGGGCTGACAAGCACCGGACCAATGCTCTTGCTGGTACAGTTTCCAGAGCTTTCAAGCGATAGCTTCTTTCTTCAGCGAAAGCCAGGGCCGCTTGACAGCTCTTTGAGTTTAGCGGCTGGAGATGCTACCGCTCAACAAAGTTCTAGCTGCAAGGAAGGAGCTGCTCCGATGCTTCCACCGCTGGCTGCCACTGGCCAAAAGTTGCCTGCGGCCACAACAGAGGATTGCTGCTAATCGCGGCCAGAGCTTTGTTGAGCAGCAGCATCTGTTGTTGTCTGTTGTGCGGCCACAACCCGGCACAAGTATACTTCCTTTAAAGAAAAAAAAACCCTGAGCAAGGCCGGGTAATCAGCTAGTCAAAATATATAAGCCACATGAAATGTTGCATTTTCTGAAACATGTTGAAAGATTGTGTGTGCTTTTTTAAAAATGATTTTTAAAGCATTTAATTGCTGCACTTTAACTGAAGCCCTATTGAGCATTATGAAATTTATTTCTAAATAGACATTTACATAACCATACTGTTAGGCTGCAATTTGAACTATTTTACTTCCTATGAATATTATAGGTAGGGACTCTTCTTGAATCTGATGGGAAACATTGCTGAGTAAAGATAATTAGGACCACTCTTTTGTTATTATAATGCAAATAACGAGGCAAATCAATAAGATTTGCACAATCTTTTGTTCTGTACTTTAACAAAGAGAATTCAGCATGATCATCTTGCATGTGTACATCTATTATTCAATCTCAAAACATCTGTGCATAATAAAATATACTGGCTATTTGAAATGCACAGTAGATAGCAGTTGTTTCAAGCCATACAACCCCAGCTTCCTCTCTATATAAATATTACTTTTTTTTCCAGGCTGTCCAAAATAACTAGACCTACATAGTAACAGTGAAATAGTCTCTACTGTCATTATTTCTAACTACCAGGGCTGTGCAAAGGTTCAATAGATACTTCAATCTGATGAAACTTTAAGTCAAATCATCCTCCATCCATCCCTCCCAAACCTATTTATGGATTGAAATGGAGACATGCTTTGAAGCATGAAATCAGGTGCTTCCAAAATCCTTCAGAGATTCAATGACTGTTCTATTATTTCTGAGATTCCTACAGATGGTGCACTATGTTGCAACATCACTTCCATCAGTGGAGAATGCTAAGCAGAGGACTGAATGGTGTGATGGGCTTTCTGACATTAACACAAATAGTGGAGCAATAATTTGAGTCACCTCATTAACCCCTCTGCCTACCAGAGCTGTCTTGAAATGGGGCATTCGTTTGCTTCCTCCCCCCCTGTTTCTCTTTGCTTGTCTTCTATACCAACTATTAGCATTTGCTTGCTCCGTTTGAGAAAGAGAGAACATTCTATTCTATTGCTTTTATTCTTACTTCAAGTTACTTTGCTCTTCTATGGGATCCTACCTTTCCCTAAAGCCATATATTTTTAAAATCCAATTTGCTTCTGACCTACTCCCATTTCTCTCTGAATGCCTTGCCAATGTAGCCTAATTTCTTCATTGCTTCATTCATTCTTCTCCCTCTAAATTTATTCACCAATAAAAAATAAGATTCCTCTGTGGCCTGCCTCTCGTTTCTTTTGGATGAGTGGGCCTGAGAGTATGTTTGAGGTTGACTACCATGTATAGTATTTGAGATCCATTCCATGATCTTCTTATGAGATAGGTATCTTATGAGATAGGGATCATAGCAGTGTTCCAATATTTGAGGGGTTGCCACAGAGAGGAAGGGGTCAAGCTATTTTCCAAAGCACCTGAAGGCCTAACAAAGAATAATGGCTGGAAACTGATCAAGGAGAGATTCAATCTAGAAATAAGGAGAAATTTTCTGACAGTGAGAACAATCAACCAATAGAACAGCTTGCCTTCGCAAGTTGTGGGAGTTTCATCACTGGAGGCTTCCAAGAAGAGATTGGACTGCCATTTGTCAGAAATGGGGTAGGCTCTCCTGCTTGGGTGGGGGGTTGGACTAAATGACCTACAGGGTCCCTTCCAACTCTGTTAATCTGTAATCATTATGGCACAGGTGGAGGCAGCTACAATGCCAACTGTATCATAAAAAATTTCCACTGATAGAAGGGTTTCTGAGATGTTTTCGATGCATGGCAGTGTTATTTTTTCCTCAGTTTATGTTGGTTGTGCTATGTTCAGTTGAGAGTTCAGGCACATTTTGATCAAGTTATGTGCATATCTATTTGTTGGAAGACATTGTATAGATGCTTTCCCCCCCTTTTTCCAATGCTCAGGGTGACTGCAGTGTCTCTGTGCTTGTCTAAATAGTATTCATGCATAGCTTCTCTTGTGGGAGATTGGGTTATTCCTTTGGTAATGGAGCAGGTGAGTAGTTTTACAATAGACTAATTTGCCGTCACTGCCTCTTCTGATGAGGATATCCAGGAAGAAGAGAGATCCAAAGGTAAAGCAAAGAAGTTCCCTTTATGCCAGTGGCACCAGGACCCACTTTTTCCGTGGCCAAAAAAAAAACTTGGGGGTAAAAAGGATGTTGCCGAGATGGATGAGAATGCCAGGAAGAAAAAGCAGAACTGAGCAAGAAGGGAAGGACAAGCTCTCCTTTTCCCGGGCAGCAATAATTATAGCAGATGCTCATCCAGAACTCCCAGATGTCATCTTGCTTTATAAATTTCACTTTATTTGTGAATAAAGTGACACTTTATTTGTGGTTCAGAAATTGATTTACTTCATGGAAGGCTCATCCTTATGACTCAATAAATTGGGTTTTTCCCCCATGCAACTAAGAATAAAGCCATATATTCATGGAAGAATCATCTAATACTTAGAAGTCCAAGCCTATGTATAAGTTTATATTACAGGGCTCTTATTCTAGTCATTTTCCTCCTGGTTCTCTGAATCAATGAATACTTGGCCATTTCTTGAGGTATCTAGTCCATCTAGATACAACAATTTTCTTTAGAAATCATTAGAAACTAATGATTCTTACTCCCAATCTTTCTTACTAACACTACCAGCAGGTAAGGATGGGCAGATGCTTTAATAATATTAGCCAACAAATTCCTTCTTTAAAGTCTTCAACTTGAGTAAAGAGAATTGGAATTTGGAACATTCCACCATGCTGAAAAGTTCAGAGGCATCCGTTTCTATCATCTTTTTGGAAGAAGTAGAGAAGTTGTCCAGCTATCACCTGGAGAACTGGGCATCCTAAAGCCAGATGTAGAAAAATCTGGCCATGGTTGCTGAGAATACCTATTATGCTTACTAACCAAGTAATATCCCAAGTAATATCATGCAATGTTGCAATGCATAATGACATATATATGGAAACTGAGTTCCAGCAGATATTCTTGGAGGTAAACCTTCCATTACTAGATATCCTAAGGTAGATTTGCAGAAAAAGCCACCTACATTCTGTTTCATGCTGTTCCTGATCTTCTGTTTTGCTTCGCCTCTGTGTAAAGACTTCTAGATTCAACTGTAGACACTTTATAATTTATGGCAGTTGACATTCTTACACTTTTCAATATTATTAATTTAAGGCCACACAATTTAAATTTGGTTTCACAAAACATTCTTTCAGTTGTCAAATGTATTAATTGGGTCCCCAAGTTTAATCCTTTGAGAGTGGTATAGCTGGGAAAGCAAATGTCAAGTCAATATTTTGTTTTATTTTTTGGGGTGGACATTCCAATTTGGAGATGTCCTTCTAATCGATACTAATCAGATTCTATACCATTTTAGTTAAACAAAAAGAAAAAAAGAAAGACCTTTCTTTTGTCTGTCTGGAGTAAGGATAACATATCTGTCCCAAAGGTGCTTTTTCAAGAGGCAACTGGACTTTCTGGGTTTTTTTTTCTTTGAAGATGTTTTATTTCTCATCCAATAAGCTTCTTCTTTGTCTTCAAAGAAAAAAGAAACAAAGTCCAGGTGTCTCTTGAAAAAGCACCTTTGGGGTTCTCTTCTATTAGGACCATTTAAAATCAATATATACAGTACTTTTTAACATTTAAATGAAGCCACTGGAAAATATTTGTTAGTTTAGATCAGGTATCATGGGAACACTGATGGCCCTCCTTACCTATATCTCTATACATTTCTATACACCTCCACCTCAGGCCAGGCCAGTGTTATGTACATATTTTATGAACACTGATGCTTATTAATGAATATCCTTTAGAGATGCAGCCTCCTTTCTGAACCAAAGGTGAGGATCCCTTTCCAACATTTTAGTTAATGGCATAGTTCTTATCATTTTATTTTTTTTAAATAAAATATTCTTGCTGTTCTTTTTTAAGGCCATAGCTTCATGAATATCCTTTAGAGAAGCAGCCTCCTTTCTGAACCAAAGGTGGGAATCCCTTTCCAACATTTTAATGCATAGTTCTTATCTTTTAATCTAAAAAAAATTCTTGCTGTTTTTTTTTTGCTGTTATAAATCACAAAGTTTATTGATTTGGTGGGGTGGGAAAAAATGTCGTAAATTTAAAAAAAAAATCACATTTCTTCCTATCTACTTAAAAAGCATTCAAATTACTCTCTGAATGGGTACCTAATATTCTCATTTAGGGTAAGGGTCATTCTCATTTAGGGTGAGGGTAACCCTCAGAGAAAAATGGAAAGAACATGGACCTTCTGTAAATGCAGAAAACCCTCAGAGAGGGTCCATGTTCTTTCCATTTCTGCTCACCCACCCCTAACAATAGCAATTCTATGAAGTAAGTTGGGTTGAAAGGCCTGAAGTTCAGCTGAATTTCCATACAGTCTAATATCTTCACCCCTATACCTTGTGAGCTCATCACTGATCATCTAAAAGGACCACAGCCCACAGCAGCACAAATACACTCTCCAAATTTGTCCAGGCAACAACACCCACACTGGCCATGAAGGTATGACAAGAAGCAACGGATGGAAACTAATCAAGAAGAGAAGCAACCTAGAACTAAGGAGGAATTTCTCTGACAGTGAGAACAATTAATCAGTTGAACAACTTGCCTCCAGATGTTGTGAATGCTCCAACACTGAAAGTTTTTCAGAAGAGATTGGACAACCATTTGTCTAAAATGGTATAGCTTCCTGCCTGAGCAGGGGGTTGGATGAGAAGATTTCTAACATCCCTTCCAACAGTTAGAACAAGAGTCTTCAAACTTGGCAAATTTAAGGCTTGTGGACTTCAACTCCCAGAATTCCTGAGCTAACATGACTGGAGGAGGAATTCTGGGAATTGAAGCCCACAAGTCTTAAAGCTCTCAAGTCTGAAGACTGCTGAGTTAGAACAATTGATCAGTGGAACCGCTTGCCTTCAAAAATTGTTGGGTGACTTTGGGGCAATTACTAGGAGACTGTGAGTTCTAGTCCCACCTTAGGCATGAAAGCCAACTACGTGTCTTTAAGCTACCATGAAACTATGACCTTAAGCATGAAAGCCATCTGGGTGACTTTGAGCGATGGTGAGTTCTAGTCGTGCCTTAGGCATGGAAGCCAGCTGGCTGACTTTGGGCCAGTCCCTTTCTCTCAGCCCAACCCATCTCATAGAATTATTGTTGTGGGAAAAATTGTGGAGGAAAGAGTATCAGGTATGTTCATCACCTTGTCTTTATTAATCAAAACAGCAAAGGTGGGAAATAAATTCAATTCAATAAACATCAACAACTGAACAGAAACTGGTTAAAATGGCATGATACTTCCAGGGGTGGGTTTCTAACGGTTTGGACCGGTTCAGGCGAACCGGTTGTTAAATGTAGCTAAATCACAATCGGAGTTTGGCCTACCTGCCCACCCAGATGCCCAAGCTTACCTTTAAGTGCTTTGTTTCCTGCTCAGCTGACTGGCACTGTAGAGAAGCGCGCACATGCGCACAAAATGCACGCGCAAAGCGAACCGGTAGTTAGACCGGTTGAAACCCACTCCTGGATACCTCAAATTTAGGATAGTAACTCAATAAAGCTTTCTTTAAAGTGTTTTGCATTTGGCCTGAGGGAAAATGGGAGCAATACTGTACATATTAAGTAAAGACTTGGTGGTTTTCACCTGGGCTGCTTCTACTGCAAAACTCAACTACTGAAGAAGGCAGAAGGGTTTACTTGGTCAAACAAGGAGAGAACCAACATAGAAATAAGGATAAATTTCCTGTTGGTGAGAGCAATCAATCAGTGGAATGGCTTGCCTTAAAAGTTGTAGGTGCTCCAAAGCTGAACATTTTAAAGAAGAGATTGGACAGCTATTTGGTCTGACAAGATATAGGGTCTTCTATATAGGGGGTTAGACTAGAAGACCTCCAAGATCTTTTCCAATGCTATTATTCCATGTTCTAACATAGTCACTGTAAACATTACAGGACTTTGTGAAGGTGCAAACTCTGTGACTTCTGCAGATATCTTTGCCACAACAAGCTGCCATATCCATGTTTTTACATGACTCCACTGCTGAAATAGACGTCAAGCTGCCTTTTTGAGTGGAGTATCAAGATCAGGGGTCTTCAAACTAGACAGCTTTAAGACTTGTGGATTTCAACTCCCAGAATTCCTCCTCCAGTCATGTTAGCTCAGGAATTCTGGGAGTTGAAGTCCACAAGTCTTAAACTTGCCAAGTTTGAAGACCCTTGATCAAGATCCTGAGCAGTCAGGAAAAAGAGGACCGTATTTTGCGTTTTCTGGGAGAGTGGCACATTTATAAGAGATTGGACAGCCACTGGTCTGAAATGGTATAGGGTCTCCGGCTTGAGCATCGGGTTGGACTAGAAGACCTCCAAGGTCCCTTCCAACTCTGTTATTCTGCTGTTCATCTTCCTTGCAAGAGGTGATTTCTTGTTATTGTGAACCGAGTTGGCTCAAGTAAATCAGCGGCTTAACTTACTGATGCCAAATATGTCTCGGCAATAAATAGGGGGGTATCCGACAGGGAAAACCAACCAAAATTCAACTCTTTCAAGACTCGGCTGTTTTCCTACCAAATTTTACACCAGGATCCTGGGGTTGCAAAACTAGGGAAATTGCTGGCTCCCGTTGCCATCCCCCATCGAAACAAAACCTCATTATTTCTTATGGAAGCCTTTTAGTGACTGAAAAACAACTGACCTCATGAAATGCACTCCAGGGCACCAAAACTGAGACATTCACTTGGGTGTGTCTGTGTGTCAGAAAAGCCAAGGTGATGACCACAGCAACACCCAAGACGCCTGTCTGCATCGCACACCCCACACGCATAATAAGGGGCTGAGTTTCTATTGCTCGGTCCCAGTTCCCATCTTTTATGTTTTTGACCTCTCTTGCATATGCACAACAATGAATCCGGCTGATAAGACCTTCTGTTCTTTTTTTGCCTAACACTAATAACCTTCTCCATAGCATCTGAGGGCAGGGCAAGAAACAATGGGGGGGAGGGAAGTTCCTCAGAGGGAGATCCAATTTAGAAATAAGGAAGAGTTTTTTGACAGTGAGAAGGATGAATCAATGGCTTGCTTCCTGGAGTTGTGGGTGCTACGTGGCTGGAGATTTTCAAGAAAAGATTGGACAACCATTTGGCCAGGATATATGGTAGAGGGTCTCCTGCCTTGGACAGGGGGTTGGACTAGAAGACCTCCAAGGTCCCTTCCAGTCCTATGACTCTATGCTCCAAAGGTACAATGGGCATCATGCTTCATAGCTGGTTTCCCCAGGATGATCCGCAGGGCTCCTGTTCTAGAACATAAAATAGAATGGAGCTAGAAGAGACCTTGGAGGCCTTCTAGTCCAGCCCGCTGCTCAAGCAGGAGACCCTATAACATCTCAGACAAGTGGCTGTCCAGTCTCGTCTTAAAAACCTCCAGTGATGAAGCATCCACGATTTCTGAAGGCAAGCTGTTCCACTGGTTAATTGTCCTCTCTGGAACCTAGAATAATGGATTGGAAAGGACCTTGGGGGTCTTCTAGTCCAACCCCTAGCCCGTGGCAGGAGATCCTATGCCAGTGATGGCGAACCTTTTCGGCACCGAGTGCCCAAACCAGAAAATGTGTGCATATGCGTTCATGTGCGCACACCGGAGTGCCGGAAACCCAAAGACCAGCTGGCTGGTACATGCATGCCTGTTTTTGGCCATTTTGGGGGCTCTTTTCAGGGCATTTTTGGCCATTTTGGGGCTGTTTTCAGGCCATTTTGTGGCCATGTTTGGGCCAAAAATGGCCCCAAAAGCAGCCTGAAAAC